>JABSTQ010002458.1:0-104749 GCA_013358835.2 Ixodes persulcatus | reverse complement strand
CCTTACAAAATGAACAATGAGTTTCAATTGAGCTTCTAATGAGTTTTTATAGAGTCAAATGAAACTCATAAGAAACTCAACGTTAATGAGTTTTATCATTACAAAACTAATATTTATTCTTTTGATTTTACTCATTACACATTCAAATGAGTGTTATCATTACCCACTCAATATATATTCTTTTGAATTTACTCATTACAAATTCAAGTGAGGTTTATCGTTACCCAATCATATAATTTTTGGGTTTACTCATTACACATTCAGATGAGTGTTAGCACTAAGAACACAATATCCATTATTTTGAGTTTACTCATTAAAAAAAATTGCAATGAGTTTTATCGTTACCGACTCAATATCCATTCTTTTGAGTTCACTCATTACAAATTCCAACGAGTTTTATCGTTAACCCAGTCAATATTCATTCTTTGAGTTTATAAATGTACTGATTACTCATGCAAATGAGTATTATCATTAAGAATGCAATATCATTCTTTTGAGTTTATCCATAGATACTCAAGTGAGTTCTACCATAAGGCACCCAATAGACATCAGCTGATCCACAGTGGAGGAATTCGATAAAGGTAAAGGTGAAGATAATCATTAATGCAGATTGCCTGCTATTCAGAAGACATTCTCCTCAAATAAAGTAATGTTCAAAATTGCAATCCAATAACTTCTCATATTTATTAACCATTTATTAACCCTTCTATGAAATCAATACATATTCAATTACTCCCATTCTCAACTAGCACACTGTCTCGGGCGATCAAAATGACACAGCGATAGACATAATGACTCAATACAGCATCTGCTCCCAAACTTCCCTACGCGCGTAATCCACTAAAATATAAAATATATCCTGCCACGACCCCGCCCCCTCCTCCATTCGCATTTCGCTAGACCACAAGTCTTACCATCTCAGTGCATTAGCAGTAACATATTGAAATTGACTCTGAAATTTAGTTTCTCAGGTAATACAGGTAATTAAAAGTTAACAAATTTAAAACCATTGAAAAAAAAAAAAGAAACAAGCCAGCAGTTGTTTTGCGACTTCGCTAGATCAGTCACGACACCCCTGGGGTTCGCGCCTCACTGTTTGGGAAGCACTGCTGTTTAATATTACAAATACAGAGTGCTGCTTAGAACATTTTTCGAATCATTTATAAGTAGCAACTGTTGATTTAATACCACGCAAAAATTTAAACCAACTCTCACACAGTCTCACGGAAACATAATCCCAAGTTTCCACAGAATAAAAATCGGTAAGAACAAGACGAAATACACACTAGGCTGATTAATTAACTCTGAGCTGTCATTTTGTTTGAATTCAATACACATGAAAATAAAAGAGGAATAGGAATGCCAATAGGCATACCTTTTGGTCCTATAGGAGGTTGGACTGCTCCCATAGGGACTTTATCGGACCATTAGGAATTTTTATCAGTCAAACGAAATGTTTTGTTTGCCAAACAGGAAATCTAGGCCAATTGTGCATGTATATTTGAGCTATGGGAACCAATTAGACGTATGTCTGTCAGGAGGATGTAAATGCATATTGGACGCAACAATTGATAATCGGATCAATGGGAACACGTTTCTGTGCTTTTGGAAAGTTGTTTTTGGACGAAGCTGATATATTTGTCAGACATCCAACTGAGTTAAAAATAGTCCCTGTCAGAAATACACCGGCCCATTTGATGCATGTGTAATGTAGCCTGGGCTGTATGATGCAAATATCTGTTCCACATCCAAAGAATGTATTGCTAGAATTCCAGCATGTATAAAAGTACATTAGTCAAGTTAATTATGCAACAGTGTTACGCTTATTTTTCAAAATTTTCGGATGGCAAAAATGGTTTCAGCCCAGGCTGAAACCAAAATTATTAATAAAAATAATCATTAACAATTATTAAAAATTATTAATAATTGATAATTATTAATTAACAATAATTAATATTTATTAGTAATTATTAATAATTACTACTAATTATTAGTAATTATTAATAATTACTAATAATTATTAGTAAATATGAGTAATTTACTAATAATTACTAATAAATATTAGTATATTATTAGTAATTTACTAATAATTTATTAGTAAAAATAATTTACTAAAAAAATACTGTAAGCTGAGTGTAAATTAAAAGTAATCTCCCCAAAAAATAATAAAATAAATTTTCTCCCTACTGCATTGCACCCGAAACTAATAGCGCGTCGGCGCTAATTGTGATTTGCACATTTATTTCCTGTGCTTATAATAATAACTGTATTCACCCTCTTTTACTCCTAAGTTTCTAAAGACATATTTACGGCACCCCTCTATCGCGATTTGGTCAGTTTCGGTTTCAGTATAACTTTTACCGCTTTCGGTTTCGTATTGTCAGAATCGCGTCTTCGACGCCCCATCGGTAGCGACACCAGTTCTTTTTTTTTTGTTGTTTTCACTCGCGACCGTTGAGACCGTTGCCGTTGCGTTGGGTACATGTGTTTTGCGGGATGGAAATGCCTTTAGACATGGAAATGTGCTAATTTAATCAAGTTTATCTATCTGTGAAGTTTCGTCTTGTGATGATTATGTTCAAGAAGAGCGCGGAAGACCGGCGACGCGACAGAACGAGCAACTCGACGCAGTTGGTAAGCTTGCTTCTTTGTTTGCATTGTAAGTAGACGCCTTGAACGAGAAGTGAACACTAGGGAGTTTTAGAATAACGTCCGCAACCCCAAAAAAAATGACGTCTTCGCTGCTGTGCATGCGCAGACCCAAAACAAGCATTCGGACTCGAGCTTTCGGCCCGTTATTTCTCGAAAATAGCGTGGGTACCGCAAAAGGCGGCGCCCACGACATCTCTGTTGATCGCGTCTTCGACGCCGTCGCCCGCGCGGGAACTGCGTGAGTCGCACTCGGCGCGGTCGGTATGGTCGAAGCGTATTGAAAACGCCACGGATCGCTGGAGTCACAGCTCAAAGCTATCGAAGCGCGTCTACTTACGATCGCGGCTGAAATGTAAACATGCCTGGGTAGTGGATCGTCTGGGCTTCGTAAGTACAACAGAGCAGCTTGGCAGTGACAAAAAACAAAACATACAGCATTGAGTATAAAACAACTATAAAACTGTTACTCTAGACGAAACACTTGTTTAATTTTCAAGATATAATGTTCTAACTTCCAAATAAAAGCTGTCGCGACATCTTGGTGGCGTTTTAAGCGCGAGATGCTTGCGTTTTGGGGGTCCCCGGCAGAGAAACGCTATTCTAAAACTCTTCGCCGCAATCCTCGCTATTTTGCCCTCCGTAACGCGCGATAAAGTAGCGCCCGGTAGTCTAAAACTCCCTATTTTCTCGGCACACGTTTGCTCGTTAAGCTAGACTTTTTTTTTTTTAGCTAGTTAGGTTTGCTTTATCCGTCCTTATGTTTGTATCTGTGCGTAGCCTAATGAAAAGTTGCCACTCATTTTGTGTATGGCCCGAGAAAGTGTAGCTTATGTCAACAGAGCACTTATTGAATTCCTAATGCTACTTTCAGTTCGTTGCTTTAGAAAATGTCTTATTGGTCTAGCAGTGTACTGATGTCATTTAACTATAAATTGATTACATTGATCATACTTCATTACATTTCAGAAGTTAGACTTCCTTGGAATTCGGTTCATGCAGAGCCAATATTCCTTTGCAGTCAAAATTGTTCAAGAGGATAGCAATTTTTTGTTTTGAAGTTATGGAAGTGGACTGGATGGTACTGTTAGGACAAACTTTGGTCCCCTGACTTTCTGGAATTGAACTGGGTTTACATTTGTCTGTTAGAATTTTTGATAAAGCAGTTGTTCCTTTCTGCTTCTTTTTTTTTTTTTTTCTCATTCATTTTGCAACTGTGATGTGATCAAGCCGAGGGCCGCAGTTATTCCTAAATGAAGCAGCAGCAGTGTGTTCCCAGCTTGTGTCACTTTGATTCATTTCAAGGCATGTCACGAAATGAATGCCCCTGTTCATACACCGTTGGAAGTGGGACTGACTTAAAAATGCAGTTCGACACTGTTTGAGTGGTATGCGACGTGTGTTGAATGACCTATGCGGTTGTCACGGGTTCGTGGTTGGTCAACCCGAAACGCTCCAAGTCCCACTTCTTCTCGTCTTCCTCTTCCCATTGGTTTGAAGCTTGGCCGGCATTAGTCTCATCCGAGCTCATGCCTTTGCGTCAGAATTGCAATTGAACCCCCCCCCCCCCAACCACCCTTAAACAGGACAAAATGACAAAAAAGAAAATTTGTGACAGCAATGTTCGAGAGAAACTGCAGACTTTTAATTACCCTGCCTGAAACTTTGCAAACATTTCAGCGTGGCTGCAGCTGTGATGGTGAGGTGGATCCAATATGAAAACTGAACCCTGAAGCGACGCCTTCGGGATGCCGAAAATAATTATGGTAAGTTAGAAATTAACCCACTAGTATACTTGGGCCAGATGTCGATTAAAAGATTTTAATCCAGTTAAATTGTTACATTAATTTTCAGGCATAATATCTTCAAGAGAATGAAACTGCAGATGTTCCAAACTGGCTGAGGTAAAGCAGCCTTGCAGTGCACCAGGGTTTAGACTGAACATACTTTTTGTACCGTCCACAAGGTGTAGCTCTTACATTGAAGTTTTATGAGCTAGTTTCTTCAATGTTTGAACTTTCAGCGTGCCAGCTGGGTAGTGTGTAATTGTTTTTATAGCGCAAGCAATATCTTAATCCTGGCGGCAGGAAGTTTCAGCTAGCAGTTGACATTGTTGGACAACGGTGTGCATGCTTGCTTTCTCTGCAGCGGCCAATGAAGCAAAATAACAGCATGTGCGGATTGTCCATGCATTTAATTTTTTGTTTGTGGTTTGTTTCAGACTACATGTGCCAAGTACAAGGGGGTGGCCCTCCAGGCGCTGACGACCAGCATGTCGTCTCTGCTGTGCTGTCGAGGAAAATTTAGAGGGTAAATATTGCAGCTGCAGTTTTTTCTCTTCTGTCCCTGCTACACTTCCTGTGAATTTCTCTGCATGCTTGGTCTTTTTGTTTTCATGGTACTGTAAACTTTTGTTATAGTCCGTTGCAACTATAGAATAGCAGAAGCCCCTCCCACTATTCCCTTTGCTCGCCATGATTGGCGGTGTCCTCTCGGCTCTCCTCCTCTCTAGTGTTTGCTTACTAAAAAGAGTGAAGGGCTTTGTGGGAGGGGCTTCTGCTGTTCTAGAGTTGCAACAGAGTATAGCGCGACCTCGGTTAATTTAATCATTTCGAAAAGTCCTAGCGGGCACCCATGCATTTTTATGGGAATGACTCTGCATCATATTTTGAACCGATAAAATGACCCCACGAACAGGAAAGCACGGGCCTTCTGCTACAAAATTAACCGGACCAAACTTTGATTTCAAGATTGACCAGAAAAAGTCGACTCCTGTCTTATAAACGGTAGTAACAGAAATCCTGTGCTATACTCGCGGTCAACTTTCTGTGGCAATTCGAAGAGAGGAGGAAAGCGCGTGTACAGCGGTTGGTGCACCCTCTCCCCTAGCATTGACTGCATTGCCACAGAAAGCTGACCGCGAGTATAGTCTCGCCACAATGGGAAGCCAATGCTATGACCCCCATCTTGATTTCTTTAATGCTTGTTATGGCTGTTTTCACATCTGGTATTTTCACTGTTCTTTGGCCAAAAGTGAGTGGCAGGTCGCCATAGGTTTCCAGAAGAAAGCGGTCACATATGCAGAAATTTCTAACAAGTTCGTAGCACAGTGGCGCTTCGCCGCAACCGAGGAAAAACTCTACGGTATTGTTGGTGCAAAACATTAAGCCTCACGACTAGCAGCAACTTAATCGTAGATGTACTGCACCATACGGCGTTTATTTGAGCTCTACTCCACACAAAAAATTACAGGGGCACTAGGTATCCCTTTGTGGATTGAATGCGAAAGCATTGCCATTCCTAACGACACTTCCTTTTTTTTTTCCTGTATTGTTAGGAATGGCGATGCTTTCGCATTCCATCCACGTAGGGATACCTAAGTGCCCCTGTAATATCTTTTTTTTGCGTTACATCATGTGGCGTCACACATTATGGTACGTCATATCGTCACGTGAAGTGTGATGTCATCGAACCAAGGACATATTTTTATGACCATCTTTCGGGCACATCAATGCCGATGCCGTCTTTTGCCGTAATGGGACAAGCTTCTTTTTGAGGGGAGAGTAATGCCGCATTCCGAAGCGGCTGAGATAGCACAGCAGCTAGCATGCCCTGCTCTCACACAGCAGCACTGTGTTCGAATTTCAGCCGTGGAAGCACATTGTATTCTTTCCTTTATTCCTCTGTTGGCATTTTGTACCACTCGGTTAAAGCCGCCGGATTTTCCGCTCCATGAACATACAATGCTTTCGCATTAAAAAGGCACATCCAGTCAGGAATGTGCCTTTTTGTGTGGTAGAGTCGCACAGCTGCCCACCACTTCGAAAATCACAACTGAAGTATGAGGGGGCACTAGTGATCAACAAATAAGGTTCACGCCATTCATAGGTGAAGGATCCATTTGCCGTTGATCGCAATCCTGCACCTTGTTAGCTCTAACCGGCAGGATAGTCAGCTCGGCAGACTCGTCGGCTGAATCATCCGGGTGTAGTTTAGCGTTGTCCTTATGCTGCTTCAAGCAGGGATGCATGCGAACAGTGCGCAAAACACATGCCTCTTGCCAACACTTCTAACTACATTGCTGGTCGTGACGTGTGGTCATGTTTGCCCTAAGAAGTTTGTAAGACACTTTGGATGATGTCGTAATATTCCGTTCTAAGTCACACAAAAGTTGCGACAATTCTGTTTCATTAATACAGATTTCTTCTCGGATTTTGTCATACGCAATTTTTTGTCGTAAGTTTGCTTTTTGAATTCGTCCTCTGATGTCTCGATCCTCCCAATAATTCAAACTGTGTATTGCATCGATTATGAAAGCTGCATTTGATACTCACCCATTCGGAGCATTGCTTTATGATCCGCATAGAACCCTATTACCGTTTTCTTCCTGTCCATTGTGATTAAAAATACTTTTTCAAGATAGTAAACAAACACAAAAGAAAAATACACAGAGACAAGAAGTGGGCGTAAAACACTGGCTTGTCTATGATCATAAGCCAATTGGCCCAAATTGCTATATTAATTCTTCGAGATGCTTATAAGTCATAGCTTCTCTATGTTCAAATTTGGTAAACTTCATAAGCGACAACATCTGCTCGCTTATCTTTGGTAGACCTTGTCAAAAGCCAAAATAAAAGACTGCAATGCGGCAGCAAAAACTGTGAGAGATTGATTCTCGCAGACTCGGGGGCAAAATATACTTTTGCACCACGGTGCCCCTGACAATGTTATTAGTGCCACTCATTAAACTATCAAGGTAGTGTGAAAATTAAGTGCCTGGGTGAGCAAAAATGTAGGTATTTTAAATGTGACTTTCCGCATTTAAGGCTGGTTCACACATACAGTGCAGCGCTAACTCAGCCCTGTTAAGGCAACGAGTCAGTGCTACTTCCATGGCTTGTATCGTGTGTTCTGAGTTGCCTCCTTTCATACAAAAAAACGATGTCCCGGTTTGTAATACTGATTCAGCACTGAGGTACTGCTGCGCTGTGAACAGGATACCTTGCTCGGACATTGAAGTTTAGATGAGCAGATCAATGTGTAACTGCATCTTTTTTCTTTTTAGGTTACCAGTACTCCCGTGGACGCGAAGGCAGTACAAGGTCTCCCGTGGACACAAAGGCAGTACAAGGTCCACCATGGACACGAAGGCAGTGTACCATAGACTCGAATTTCACATTTTTAATAAACCAGTTATTGCTCCTTCCCACGGTTTTATGCAGGCATTTCCTGAACCCTGCATGAGTATATAGGCAAACATATAAGTGACACTTGCACTCACTTTCCCCTTCCCTCAAAACAGCGGTTACATCCAGACAACATATCATACAACCTATTGTCGTCTTCCCTCTGAGAGCTCTATCTAGAAACCCATGCTAGGAGTATAATTTCTAATACATTTCATTTGAAAGTCTAGTTACACTGCTGTCAGTCTCTGTTGAAAACCATTTTTTTTTTTCTGCTGCGTTGCAATTGAGGTTTTGATGGGCCCTCTCATTAGGTATATTCCGACTCGTCGGAATATACCAAATGAGACGGCACGTCAAAACCTCGGTTACAACGCGGTAGAAAAAAAACATTTGATTTTCAACAGAGACTCAAAGCAGTGTATCTAGACTTTCAAATAAAATGTATTATAAATTCTTATGAGGTGGAACGGCAAAACCTTAATTGAAACGCGGTGGCCAATAGTTTTCGTAAACTCCTTAGGGACTCGTTACAAAAAATCAATTGTTTTTCAACACAGACTCGAAACGGTGTCAATAGACTTTCAAATTATATTCATATGAAATATATTAGAAACTTTATGCGGTAGCTTTGTCGAAACTTCAATTGGAACGCGGTGGCCAATAGTTTTCGTAAACTCCTTACGGATTCGTTACAAAACTCATTTGCATTTCTACTGAGACTCGAAAAGATACTCCATAAACGTTCAAATGAAATTCATTAAAAATTTTTGTAAGGGGGGCTCAAAAACAAGAAATAAAAAAGAAACTGCTGTATGATAGTTCAGTGGGAAGCTCTTTGCTGTTTGAAGCTAGAACGGGGGTGCTAAGAATGAAAACATATATAAACATAGATAAAGGACAAAGCATATTTATTTTTATCGTCTGCATGCACAAGGAGTTACATATCCAGTGTTACTGCGTAGTACTTGCCGTTTTGACAGACGCTGAGAGACGCTTTTATTGAACCGTACGTGGCTCGTGCATGATGAAACGCTAGACAACCGCTTGCAAGGTCAAGCCTTGCGAGCGTTGCAGAAGATTTTAGGCATGGGTGGAATAGCGGACGTACGAAGACGAAAACGGACGCCGATGGCGCAGCGTTTATGTTCGCGTCCCGTGGGCATTGAAGACGATGTTAGACTGCGCTGAAATGGCAGACGACGCCGGAGGCTGGAGCGGGTCTGCTCGTACAACTAGCAGGCGGTGGCAGACGCCAGACTAGACGCGCAGGATGTCGCTAAAGGGAGACACTGGCTTGTTAGCGTGTTGAACCGAGCAGCCAAGCCAATCCACTTGTAATGCGCGGGGCCACTGATCTTTTTTCTGGACTTGTGCCTTGACCTCCATCTAAATTGCGTCTAAGGGCGTGAATAGAGCGATAATTTTTTTTTACTGGAAACATTATTTAAAAAGTACGTGTCCCATATATGCCTTCTAAATTATGATTTTTTTTTCTACTTTAGCTTTTTTTTAAGGTTTCTAACTCGGTTTATCCTAAACAGACAGGAACTTTCGCTCCTTCATTTTTACAATCATCAAATTATACCTCACCACAAACAGACCACTTTTGCAAGGTTGGACCGTATTCCACTGGACAAATATCCCTAAACATTCATGTTTCTGGCGTACTATACCAAAGTACAACGTGATAAAAATATATACAATGTTTTCTTTTTTATTGCAAAAAAAAAGAAATATATATGCATCGCCGAGCGCTTATTTGCCGCCCAAATATACCGCTTGAGGGCCGAAGTTTCAACATTAGCGTTATTTTTTCAAACGTTATGATATTTTCTAAATTTTTCAATGGAAAATGGTGCCCGCTTTCGCCCATGTTCAGCAATATAAAGCTCCATGCATTCGAGAGCTCTGTCGGCTGCCACATGCCCATTGAAAATTTTAGAAAAGCTCTTATAACTTCTGAAAAAGATAACGGTTAGTTCTTAAACTGTGGCATCTGGTCAGGACCTCTAGCGCTACATTTGGGCGGATAATGAGCGCTCGGCGAAATGTAGCACTTATAATTAGCGGAAATGATTTGCGCGAGAACGCTGATTTATTTCCTAATGCATTGTTCCACCCACAATAATGCGTAAAAATGCGCTGCGCGTTTTCTTGAATAAACATTGAAGGGAGCTTCAAGCAAAATGGAGCCAGATAGTTTTGGCGAATAAACAATAACTCAATAGTGAGTGCAATAATTGTGCTTAGGCAGGATAAGATAATTTCGCACAGAATCAACAAGGATGGTAGCCTCTCAATGAAAGTTGTTGCAAATCGAAAAGGAAGAAGAGGAGCGGGATCGAGGGCGCGAAATCTGTGTGAACTAGCTGACGCCGAACAGTAAAAGAGTAAGGTCATCCTGACCGAATCGACTATCTTTCTGCCTCTGTTTTTATGAGTTCCGTAACATTTGGTGCCGAAACCCGGGACGCTTCTGCATCACAAGGCCGCCAGCTACACGCCAAAGAAAGACCAAGCCTACAGCTTCGACGGACTTCGACGAATCATAGGCAGAAGCAGACCACTGGGCAAAGAAAAGAAACGGAACATCGGAAGGCACTACATTGCATCGTAACTACTGATTGGCAATGGAGAGGCTGAAGGCTAGGCGCTCGGCTCGACGGGCACAGAACACCAGGATTATAAATGACGGACATCGAGTTCTACAGTATCCCAGCCCGGACATTGCTAAAGTCCGTTCGATCAAGGAAAGGCTCACTACCAACAACGCAGAGCTTCTGCAAATTGACGGTGAGCTAGAGCCACTCATTCCAGTAGAGCAGTTAGAACAGGAGTGTATCGCTACTGCTGAATATCAAGACGATGCAGTCATGATACTCAGCGAACTGCAAAGCAAAATTGAAGCCCTGGAACCTCGGAGAATAGAAAATTCAGTGGCGAATAGGGCAGCGCAGGCCGTCATTCAAGACAACTCAGCCAGTCGAGGACCAAAGCTCCCAAAGCTTGTACTGTCCACTTTTGAGGGAGAGCTAAGCAACTGGCTATCATTCTGGGAGCAGTTTGATGGTGCAATTCACAAGAATCCAACATTGGCGTCCACAGATAAGTTTCACTACCTTCGTCGGTGTCTTACTGGAGAGGCGGCAGCAGCAATAGCCGGCCTACCAACGACGGAAACATGCTATGCTGAAGCAATCACCATTTTACAGCAGCGGTTTGGAGACCAGAGACGAATAGAAAGACAGCATCGGAATGCCCTTAGGAATCTACCGCAAGTTGCGTCGGCCGGCGATGTTAATGCCTGAGAAACCTATACGACACCACCCAGCTCAACATTCGATGCCTCAACTCTCTGAAGGTACCCACATCAAGTTTCTCAGCCATGTTGTGTGACATCCTTGTCAGGGCGTTACCCTACGAGATTACAGTCGAATATCACAGAAAAACTCAGCAACATGACTTTCGGTAACTCTTCAGCTCTAGACCAAGAGAACGGTCCTACAGCTTCAGCTTCAAGATCACCAACTATTCCGTCGGATTCAGTTTCAGAGCTGAATGGAATGCTCCGCTTTTTGCGCGTGGAAGTGGAAAGCCGAGAAAGAAGCGGGCTCGAGTACCCAAGAACCAAGAATAAGACAAAGATGAAGTTGCTTCCATCTGCATGCGCTCTGTACAGCACCACCAATGTAAAGGCGGGTGAGTTCTACTTTTGTCATTCCAAGAAGCACGACACACCATCTTGTGATTGCGACAAACAGCTAGCTGAAAAAACGAACCTGCTGTCATCGGACCTTAGGTGTTTTCGATGCACACTCAAGGGTCACCGGGCAAAAAATTGCCGAAGAAAACTGAGATGTGCGATATGCGGAGGTAGGCACGCAACCACATAATGCGATCCTGCGTTCGTCAAACAGAAAAAGGAAGGTTCATCTGCAGGAAACGAGACAATTTGTGTTTCTGCATCCCGCGCAGCCACACACTCCGACAGAAAGACAAGTGATGGAATATACCTACAAACGTTCAAGGCGTGGGCGGTCACTAACGAAGGTACCAGCTATGTCAAAGGAATCTTCGACGGAGGTAGCCAACGCTCATTCATTAAAGAAGAGCTAGCACAACGTCTTGGATTGAGGGTCCTTCGGACAACAAGGATTGCTCTGAACACGTTCGCCAGTCGTAACACAAAAGTTATAGAGCACAATTCCGTTGTGGAGGTAAAGCTCAGAAGCCAATTTAACAACATTGAAATAACGTTTGAAGCTATTACCATCCCAGTCATCTGTCAGGACGTCTCTACACCATCAATCGACACCACATTTGTGCGACAGCTTCGGCAGGACAAGAAGAACCTGGCGGACGATGTAATCTTTCCAGGTATAGAATTAGTTCCTGGGATAAGTCTGCTGGTTGGTTCTGACCAATGGTGGAAGTTCTGCACAGGAGAGGTAATGAGATGCAAAGACGTAGATGGTTTGGTGGCGATCAATACGAAACTGGGCTGGACGCTGCAAGGTCCTTCAACACAAGTCGGAAAGCTTCTAGAAGATTCCTGTCTTATGATATGTGTCCTTGGAGCGCAGACAACTGACGCCAAGGTGGAAGAGACGCTGAAGGCCTTCTGGGAACTAGACAGAATGGGTATTGCCGAACGCGAATTGGGCGACACGGATGCAGAAACTATCAGTCGTTTTGAACAGACGATCGTTAGGAAGAACGAACGATACGAAGTGGCTCTACTGTGGAAAGAAGGCGCTACTGATCTGCTGCCAAACAATCGCAAAATTGCAATTTCACGTCCGGAAAGTCTGTTGAGGAGACTTTCAACAAAAGAAGGATTGTTACAGCGGTATGATGAGGTAATTAAGCAGTACCTGCTTAATGGGCACTGCGGAAGTGGTGCCACACAGAAAAGAAAGTGACAGAGCAAAGGCCATCTACTACATGCCGCACAAAGAAGTATTACGAGAAGATTCAACGACAACAAAGCTAAGGATAGTTTTTGATGCATCTTCTCACGCCAAAGGGTACAAGTCTTTGAATGAGTGCCTGGAAACAGGGCCCAACTTGAACCCCGAGCTTCTACAAGTCCTACTCCGGTTCAGATATTACCCGATCACCATGACTGCCGACATTGAGAAGGCATTTTTACAGATTGGTATTCATGAAGAGGATCGTGATGCCTTCAGATTTCTTTGGTTTGCGGAAGAGCCAAGTTTCCCTTTGAAGGAGAAAAACATACAAGAATGGAGAATGACCAGAGTACCTTTCAAGTGCATTCATGCTCACGGCCACTATTCATCACCACCTGAAGCTGGTCTGCGAGCAACAGCCAGTGTTAGCAGACAAACTAAGAGCTTCATTTTACGTTGATGACCTACTGCTTGGAGCTGAGAGTGTTGAGGAGGCTGTGAGACTTTACAAAACGTCTATTGATGTTATAAAAAACGCTGGAATGACCTTGAGGAAATGGACAGCTAACAACGAAGAATTACAGCTGCGATTCGACAATGATGAACCTGAAATTATATCAGAAGGAAAGAGTCTCACACCTTCGCAAATCACCAAAGTACTTGGAATAATCTAGGACAAGCAAGTCGATTGTTTTATGTACAAGGTAGTGTCTCTTTTGGAATTCCTCACTGCGAATCTGGACAACAAGCGGTTAATTCTCAAGGCAGCTTCAAGAGTATTTGATCCTCTCGGACTGATCGCACCATTCTTCCTAGTGGCTAAGTTGCTCTTCCAAAAACTATGGCTAATTGGGATGAGCTGGGATGAAGTACTACCCCCAGAGTTGGTCAACGAATGGCACGCCTGGACGACGGATCTTGTGCAGCTGCACTCTTTGAAAGTACCGAGATACATAAGGCGTGGTCTTCTGGCAGGAGCGAGAAAAATGCAGTTGCACGTCTTCGTAGATGCAAGTATGAAAGCCTACGGCTCGTGCGCATACTTGAGAACTGAGGATTACCAAGGAAAGTAGCCACCATGTTGGTTGTCGCGAAGACCAGGGTCGCACCGATAAAACCTTTAACCTTGCCTAGGCTTGAGCTCATGGGAGCTAATATGGGATCCAAGCAATTACAATACATAAAAGACTCCTATTATGACGTAGACCTGGACTACATCATGTGGACGGATTCGACAGTTGCCCTCAGTTGGGATGAGAGCAGGGCCGGAGAAATGGAAGCCGTTTGTCAAAAATAGGGTAACGGAAATACTAGCAGTGACGTCACCGGTCCATTGGAGGCACTGTCCCGGTCAAGACAATCCGGCTGACCTCTTGACAAAAGGATTGACTATTCATGAGCTTCGAGACAGTGTCATTTGGTGGAAAGGACCCAACGGGTTGTGCCAAGAGCCTTCAAAATGGCCTGGAAACGCAGCTTCGTTGGAAAACACGTCACAACCGGAAGTCGAACAAGAGACACAGGTGTTGTTGGAGAACGATCGAGTGGTGCCAACATTGTCCGATGCCGGAGCTTATAATAATTGCCAAAAGGTTCTTCGGATAACTGCCTGGGTCATTCGGTTCGCTAAAAACGCGAACCGAATGACCCAGGCAGTTATCCGGAGAACCTTTTGGCAATTATTATAAGCTCCGGCATCGAACATTGTTGGCACCACTCGATCGTTCTCCAACAACACCTGTGTCTCTTATTCGACTTCCGGTTGTGACGTGTTTTCCAACGAAGCTTCAGGTGGTTGTAACATGTGGATCCCATGCCCGGACATTGCTAAAGTCCGTTCGATCAAGGAAAGGCTCACTACCAACAACGCAGAGCTTCTGCAAATTGGACGGTGAGCTAGAGCCATTCATTCAGTAGAGCAGTTGGAACTGGAGTGTATCGCTACTGCTGAATATCAAGACGATGCAGTCATGATACTCAGCGAACTGCAAAGCAAAATTGAAGCCCTGGAACCTCGGAGAATAGAAAATTCAGTGGCGAATATGGCAGCGCAGGCCGTCCTTCAAGACAACTCAGCCAGTCGAGGACCAAAGCTCCCAAAGCTTGAACTGTCCACTTTTGAGGGAGAGCTAAGCAACTGGCTAGCATTCTGGGAGCAGTTTGATGGTGCAATTCACAAGAATCGAACATTGGCATCCACAGATAAGTTTCACTACCTTCGTCGGTGTCTTAAGCCCGGTTCACACAGGTGCGTTTGACTGCGTTTGACTGCGTTGCGGCAGCGAGACACCAGGACATCCCTGCTGCTTATATCGCGTGCCAAGAAGATTCCTTGAATTGGATTCCACGCTTCATACGAAGCACAGATGTGCCGGTGACTCGCTTTCGGTTCTCGCCGCAACGCAGTCAAACGCACTCAAACGCAAGTGTCTGAACCGGCCTTTACTGGTGATTGCTTCAGCATAGCATGTTTCCGTCGTTTGTAGGCCGGCTATTGCTGCTGCCGCATCTCCTGATTTATTTCCTAATGCATTGTTGCAACGCTGATGCAACACTGATTTATTTCCTAATGCATTGTTCCACCCACAATCATGCCTAAAAATGCGCTGCGCGTTTTCTTGAATAAACATTGAAGGGAGCTTCAAGCAAAATGGAGCCAGATAGTTTTGGCGAATAAACAATAACTCAATAGTGAGTGCAATAATTGTGCTTAGGCAGGATAAGATAATTTCGCACAGAATCAACAAGGATGGTAGCCTCTCAATGAAAGTGTCACCGCCGTGCTGGGTAAAGAAGCTACTGGCGCTGTGCTCCCTGGTAGCCTAGAAGACGCTCACTACGTGTTGTTCTGCACGTATTCGAGGTATCTGGGGGAAATCGGGAACGTTATTTTTGATTACTCTATCTCTGCACTTTTTGGGCACCTCCGCTACACCAGCGTAACACCGGTCCAGCAACAAATACCGTAGTGCCAGAAGGAGGATCAGACCACCGAAATGTAACCACCAGAAAGAGATGCCTTCCTCTTTCGCATAAATCGCCCGATGCCTCGGCATGCATTACTCTGTTTCACCAGTCACACAGTCGAGGAATAACTCGGAACCCCCAACACGTGTTTGGAAAAGATTCTAGAGTAAGTCAGCAGGTCCATTCCAGTACTCTGGCGCGTTTTCATTGATGTCACATCGCCTTTTTTTACGTGTAAGAGATAGGAAAGGGGGGGAGGCTTGGATAATCCCGCCTCAGTGGTTTACACGCTAACTTTTAGCAGGCTCCCAGCTTTGTTTACGTTTATTGAGTAAGAAAGTATGGAAGTCGATTAAAGACTATAGGGCGTGAAACTATTGGTAGAAATTTTTGAGGCAATAAAAAAAAAGTACAAACAAAATCACTAACCTCCTCGTTCTTGAACGGGCAAGTATCTATTCTGCAATATCATGAACGTAAAGTTGGAAACTTTCAGCTAATCGATGCTAAGTATGAACTGCGCCCGAAGTATGACAACAAGTTGTAAGATGTGCAAGATGATCTAAACTAACGTATGATATGTTCGGGTGGCAAGGAGACTACAGGAAAAAGAAGCGAAAAAAAAAATAAGTCCTAATTTAGATGAATTTTGCTAACGTCGCTATGGAGTATTTTGTGCCGATACAGGTCCCAGACAATAATTTAGTAAACGTTGGAAAATCTAAAGGTAACTGAAAATATTTCTTCAACAATTACACTTATTCCGGGCAGTTCCATTGTCAATAAAAGGCTCAGCGATAGCAATTACTAAGACATTTTGCAATTTGCTTATGGCAAGAGAGATCCAACAAGCGAATAGTAATTAGTCCCGAACATGACGAGAAACGCAGGGTGATTGCGCTTCTTGCTTTGTGATTCGTTCCTCGTACTTCTTGTCCGCTGACTCCCCAACCTGATTGTTTTCGGAGCGGTAATACGCTGCTCGGGAGTCGCCCCGCCCCTCGGATCTTAAGTTGTCAGTGAATATAAAATGTAAACATATAGCGTACCTGCAGCTTTCGAAGGCAGCCTGGACTATTCATTCCCAATAGAAGAAGTAGAAGCACCACTTGCACTCATTAAAACAAATTTAAAAAAATTGGCTTTGGAAGAAAGGTAAACGTGCAACCGAGTTTGTGAAAAAAAGTTCATTACTTAACTTGAGACAGGGAAGGACGGAAAAACACGTAAAATAAAGATGAAGTACAGCATGGAAACGTTGTGTTTGTCCCTTCCTTTTATGCGTCTTTTTTTTTGTCTTACGTAAGCTTAGTCATTCTGCCCTGGCCCAGATGGCAAAACATATGGCTTCTGAATCTCCGTGTGCGCAGAACATTTTTTAATTAATTATGAACAGGTGGAGAAGTACTTTGTGCATGGCAGCGGGCAGACTTTTTTCCTTTACTAAAACCTAGCATGTCATCACTGCTCCTCTCAGTAGGGACTTTTAGCAAACCGTTGTCGTGTTCCGCGTACCGCACTACGGAGCTTTTGAAGCTTTCTTTTAAGCGTGCGCCACGCGGTCACGGTATCACTCGGAAGCGCGCTGAAAAGCAGGGTTCAAAAGGGTCCGGTTGTGCGGTACGCTTAACAAGGTAACGGTTTGTTAAAAGACCTTATTGTTCCGCCCTGTTGTTTTTGTGAGTTGGGTAAGTAAATATACAAGAAGAAATACGAATATTCACTTAGAATTTTATCTCGAGCTACAAAAATGTCGTACCCGGAAATAAGGCACGGTTTTCTGTGGAAACCGGAGCTCATAGAATCTGATATTGACCTTGTGAAATACGTAGAAAAGAAACAACCGCAACACAAGATCACCTCTGTGGTTTTTCCGGACATAAAGTGGCCTACGGTCGTTTCACACATATTGCTACTTTTCAAGCACAAGGTGAAGTTCGTTTAGGCGGACGTCTCCACACAAGGAATAAAAAAACAAAGTAGTAGTTTTGAAAGCAGGAATTTAGTCTGCCAGAGTGTGTCAACATTGTTACTCACTGTAGATGGGGAATATTGTGAGTGCCGTACAACGGCTGGCCGACTGGGGCTTAATTTTTTAACGAGAATCGTGATGGCTAGGGTGGCTATCGAACCCAGGACCCCTGAGGTTTTCAGCGCGAGCTTTCACTCCAGGCACTCTGAGCTTCAATGACTTAACACGTTCGGCCATGGCATGTTTTTAGCTCTCAACACAAATACTAATATTTTCTGTTTATTTTAATTTAAAGAAGACAAACAATCGGCGATTGTTTGTCTCCTTTCTTCCGTTCCGTCTGTTTCGTTGTACGTTTTAAATAATCCTGCCTTTCCTACACGCCGAAGCTTCCGCACTGAATAATATTACGTCTCAACTCATAGTCTTCATAACGACAGAAGACGAGAAGAGGACAGCAGAGGAGAGAAGAGGACGTTCCTCGAGGTGTTCATCAGGGAATGGTAAGCCTAATACAATTTGACATCGAACTAATTACACTTGCCCGAGTTTTACTATCATATGTCCCTGCAAAAGCACTTTAGCAAATAAAGTAAAAAAAGGAAAAAAAAATGCGCCCTGATGTTGGCAATGCATTCAAAAGACACGAAATGCGCGGAATGTTTTGAGTTGCACTGGATGTTTCTGTATGAGCTTCTCTGATCTCAGGATTCCGCTGAATTTGGTGAGTAATGTCCCTCTGGACAAGTTTGGTAGTCGTACGTGAAACTTTTCTTTGAGACAATCTTTCGTTACATCGTGCAACTCGTGAAGGGCAGCATCAATATAAACCTTTTTTGTTAAAACATGACCTATCTATTTTTGCATGTATTTTTTCGAAATATAGGAACACGCTTCATGACATGATCTTGAGGTTATAATCGACGGACACAAATGAACATGAGCGCGTTCATATCAAAAGGGAAAAAATGAACTTAACAAAAAGTACAGAAGCAGCAGGGAAAAACACGTTTAGTTTGTTTTTTTGTTTGTATATTTGTATTTTCTGCGTTCTGAACCAACACATAGCGCAGCGGTGCACGAGAGCATTCGCAGTCTACTGATGACACAAGAGCGAGCTTACCGCGGACGAGAGCAAGGAGTTTTTTCGTATTGCCCCAACACTCGCGCTGGGCAGCGACCGACGCCCGACACAGCGTGCCGTGTTGTTCCATGCAGCACAAACGGCCGTAACAAATGACCCGACGTAATATTGTTGCGGGCCGGCAGCAACGCGCGCTCTCAGTACACAACGAAGGCAGCTGGCGTCGACCGTTCCTGTTTCTTGTGCGTTTGTGGTGCCGCAAAAAACAAACAAAGAAAACAGAGATAAAACGCGGTTAGCCCGAGAACGATACCCCGCCGATGAAACAACCGTAACTAATGTCCGCCGTGGTTCAACAAAAAAAGAAAGGGGAAAAATGATTGCGCGTACCTCAATAAGAGGTGACACCCAGGAAACAAACGAAGGAAGTGAGGTGGCAGGGTGCGTTAGATAAAATTACAGTCATTACGCTAGAGACGCAACTACCTAATAATGGATGAGGAAGAGCAGCGTTTCCCCGGTGTCCGAGGCACTGCATTAAAGCGCTTCTTTTATCTGCTGCGGCGACAGATGCAGCAGTTCTCGCGTAAACGTATTATGCCAGCTGCCGAGGCCATTAGTTTTGCTTGACTTT
The DNA here is from genome assembly GCA_013358835.2 of Ixodes persulcatus. Taxonomy (NCBI): domain Eukaryota; kingdom Metazoa; phylum Arthropoda; class Arachnida; order Ixodida; family Ixodidae; genus Ixodes; species Ixodes persulcatus. The sequence continues at coordinate 85,341 of JABSTQ010002458.1, read as the reverse complement.
CGCGCTAACTGCTAGTGATAAAGTGAGCAAGCCAAGTGAGGTGGCAAAATGATAGCTTCCGAGAGCCGAAAAAAACAAAAATGATTCGAAAAAAAGAAAGCGCCTGGCCATCGCGGGGAGACCACTCATAAGCATATATTTATATGTTAAATGGACTTTATACGCAATAAATGAAACGCCACGAAGCATGCTGGGTTAGCATTCACGCTCGCCACACGAATTGGGATCTGCGACAGCGACAGTGGTTACCCGGAAAACGCAAACGTATCCCCAGAATATTTTCAGGATGTCTAAGTCAAGATGTTTGGATGTCCAAGTCAGGTAGACAATTTATCCTCCAGCAGTCCAACTATGACTTATTTGTTTGTCCGGAGCACGTATTCAGAGTGTCCCTAGGAAGGATGCTTCCGGACACTTTGCGTGCATTCTAAGGACATGTGCCGAAATTTTTTTGTGCATAACTCGGAGCTAATGTATGAGCTTGTGACGATAATTAGTGATCAAAATAATGTAAATTCGCAAAAAGCCTTAACTGCTGTCTTTGTGGTGTCAATGCACAAAAAGCCTGAACTGCTGTATTTGTGGTGTCATGTACTGCCATAACGCATCGATTGTGCAATATGTTACCGCTAGAGATTTCTTGTTCGCTGATCTGATCATACCACTTTGTATTCTAGGTGATCACTGAACACCTTGTGCCATCAGTTCTTAGCGGACGGAAAAACGACGACAAAAGTTTAAAATATAAAATTTATTTTCTGGAGGTACAGTTTTTTTTAAATATAAAGGTGATATCAAAAGTAAATAAAAAAAACAAAAAAAAAATGTAAATATAAATTAAAAATTAAAGGAACTTTAGGTGCTCATCGTGGACTTAAATGAACTAAAAACAGCCAAAGCGCCATGCACGGTGTTCATATCAATAGTGTATATAAAGTAGCTTCACAACTGCACTCTAGAAGTTGGCATCACCCACGTACGCGTCGTGACTCCCATAGTCAGTGTCGTTAGAAAAAAGTTCTAGAATGATGTGCTAACAAACAATGATAAATATTGTGCTTCAGTATGATTAAAAAAAAAACCTTTGATCAAAACCAGGGAATAATAAAAGTGTGGTATCAGGAACTAGCTGGATGTGACAGGATTCTAGTGCAAACGTTAGCGTTTGCCTGCGAAAAGACAACTCGTCATCGTCGGTGTCGGACAATCCTTCAAAGGGTGCGACATCGTAAGGTGCAGGTGGGACGCCGTGGTACATGAGTGTGATTTTGTGATGCTTCGGTGAAATGTTCTGACGGCTACAAAAAAATTAGCGCCGTCTCCGCTGCTCCGAACTGAACTGCTTCGTGATGGTGTGGAAGTAGCAGCGATGAGTTCATTCCGCCGAGCGCTATCGCAGACTCTAGACTCGGTAAGTTCTACAAACTATCATCGGTCGTTAGGCACAGTGGAATAAGTTTCATGTCTGAAAAACCTGGAACGATGTATACATTCGTTTAGACGCCGGTTCATTATGCGCCAAAATTGCCACTTCGACATGACGACTCAAATGGCTCTTTACATCAATCGTAAGCATTATGAGGAGAAAGCGTAGACACTTACCACGTTTGAAATCACCCGCCTTTTTAGACTCCATCCCTACCGGTCTAACTGAAAGAAGAAACGGAATGCACGGCAGCGGACGACTGTAATACCTCAAGAAAACTGATGTATAAAAAAAAAAAGGGCGAAGCAACGTTGCTGAAGAAATGACCGGCATGGCTTTGGCTTGATGGGAGCGCATTTTCAAACGTCACATCAAGAAGAAGAAAAAATTTGGACGCGTTGTTAAAATATATATTTTTTTAAATGTAATTCTAAGTTCAAGGCATTCTGAATGGTATATTCGTTTATTTTTGTTTACTTTGAACTTATTTGAAATTTGCATAAGTTGAGTTTTAAAAGTATTGGTTTTTATTTTTGTTTTTTATTTACTGCTGCTCACCAGCGAAGCAGGCACAGAAGGCCTGTTTTGTGTTGACTTCGTATGCTAGGCAGATGTTGGCTAGGCTTCTCCTCCCCTGATATGTGGGACCTTGCGTGTGCTCGGGCTTCTGAGTTTAAAATATTTATTGAACATTAAAGTTTATTTTTGCATAACATATCTTCGAAGTGCAAGGCTGTTCTGGTGGCATATCATGCAGCTTATAGCTATGTGTTCTTGAGCAAATTTAAACCGGTTACTAGTGGGTCACTATGTTAAGACTAGACCACCTCCCTTGCAAAAAATACCGTTTATTTACTTTTCATGGTATACACAAAGTAAACTATAGAATATACAGTGTAATAGAGACGGAAGTGATGGATGCACATTGCTGAAACGCTTAAGCAAGGACGTAACATTCATATTAAAATTCCCGTTCGTGTTCAACTGGAGAGCTTTAAAGTTTCAATGCTACATCTTGCATGCATACAATATTCTTGGTAGTAGTATGCAGACGGACCTTGTTGATGGCAGGTGTAAGAAATGTTATTTAATTGGCACAATTATAACAGCAAAATAAAACGCTATTTTTTTAACGGCATAAAGGTTTTTTTTTTTAAATATAATTCTTGAAAGAAATACGAACAGATTCTCGCACTATATATACCGTTAGACGCAATTGAGGTGGCGGTCACGGCACGCTCTAAGCTCCGCTCAAAGATCAATGGCCCCGCCCTTAACAACTGGACTGGCTTGGCTGCTCGGCTCCTCGGCTGAACACGCTAAGAAGCCAAGTGTTTTCCTTTCGCGACATCCGGTGCGTCTAGTCTGGGTGTCTGACACCGCCTGTTAAGGCTCTGTTCTACTCCTACGTCGAGCGTTACAAACGCGGCTTAGCGCAGGGCACAGACACACTAGGGAATTTTCGTAAACCGCGTTTCCCTCTCCGGTAAGCCCTCCGAAACGAAGAGGCCGCTACCGCGCCTACGCGCCATTGGCTTTGGCTGTAGTGTTCTGGCAATCGATGCGGGTTGCGGACACCGTTACGCGACGGCGAAAACGATCTACGAAAACTCCTTACTGATTTGTCACAGACATCGAGTTCCTGCTCGCCGGCCAATAAAAGGCCCCCGTTCTGCGCTACGCTACGCTCGCTGCGCTCAACGTCAGAGTATAAGTTAGTCGTGCGAGCAGACGCGCGGCAGTCTCCGGCATCGTCTGCTACTCCACCACCGTCTATCGTCATCTGCAATGCCCGTAGGACGCGGACATGAACGCTGCGCGTCGGCGTCCGCTTTCGCCTTCGTCCGTCTGCTATTCCAACCCCGTCTAAAATTTTTCACAGCGCTCGCAAGACTCGATTATGCAAGCGGCGTTGAAGGGTTCCATCATGCGCGAGGTACTGTTCACTACAAGTGTCTGTCAACGTCTGTCGATGTGCTTTAATGCCCGTGTCCCACTAGAGCGACAGACAGAAACAAGAGACAGCGACAAGCCTCAAACCCGTGCAGCATGCTCGCGACGGTACCTTTGGCAGGCGTTTAGTCGTTCGGTGCTCGTCCAGTAAGCACGAGCGATTGCAAGCCTGCCAAAGATACCCTCGCGTGCATGATGATCGTGTTTGAGCATAGCCTCCTCTATTCTACAAAACCTCTCAAATCGCGAAAGACCTGGTTGAGGCTTGTCGCTGTGGTTTGTTTCTGTCTGTCGCTCTAGTGGGACATGGGCATAAAAAGCGGCCGAGCGGACTAAAGTAAACAACAAAATAAATCTGCAGTCATTTCAGCTTTTATGATCTGGTTGTTGTTCTTTCTTTTTTTTCGCATGGCATGCGCGAGCAAGGTACGTGAGCCTCATGAAGCACAAATAAACCATGACCTAGAAATATTGGCTTTGGCAGGCCAGCCGCCAGGTGCGCTGCAAAACTTGAGCTACTTGCTTTTCGAAGCGAAACAACGTGGACATAGATAAACTTCATATGAGAGCTGAACGCCTGATTGTCTCCAGCCAAATGGCTCGCGAATTCCCACCTGTCTAGGTATCTGCTCGGTATTAAACATGGTTGCAATTACAACTGTTGCACAATTCACAGAGTCGCGGGCCGCGTTCTCGGGAACCAACATCTTTATGCAGAACCAACAGCCTGAAAAGACAAGCCAGTCCCAGCAACATGATTCACTTCGGATGATAGGCTTACATCAGTCCCTTTTGCGAACCCAATCACCCGCACAGCGCTTCCGAAGGCCCCTATTTGCGACAGTTGCTTGCTGCAAACAAGGTCGGTTGAGGACACCATCCTCCAAACACCACGGCGAACGTCGATGGACTCGCAATCATCAGTATATAAACGAGCTCAACGAACATAGCTGGTTGACCACACCGCAAACCCCGGTAGCCATGTCTGTTATCCTTTGAAGCCGAAGCGGAAAGGCAATTTTGGGATATTTGTTCAAGCAATATTGACTCTGTCTAGATTAATTGTTTCTCAAACATGAAAATATTGTGGATATAAATATTATTAAGGCACGGAAACACAATTTTGCAACAAACATTTCACACGTCAATCATCTTTCCAACCAATAAATGCCGGGGAAATGTGATTAGTTTTGTAAGCACCGAGAGGGGCCTACAGCAGGGCTACACCCACCTACATTGCGTCTAACTTCGTGAATACTATTAGAAACATTTTTTTTTTAAAGAAAATTGAATAGAAATTTATTAGACCCGTTATATATATATATATATATATATATATATATATATACAGGGTGTTTTTTTTTTAAGCTTAACAGATTTGTTTTAAAAAAGCCATGAAAGTTACACTTATGCCGCTTGTGGAGGTGAGTCATGCAGCCAGGGGGACAGATTATAGGGGGCTTATCGTAACGATCAGTCGGCTAATTGCTTAAAATTTGTTAATTAACTTTTTAATTAATGAAAATAGACATATGGTTCCAATTAGAAACTTGCTCAGCGTCGTCGAAAACCCCTAAATCAGTCATTTTCAGAAAGACTTTGAGCGCGTGAGAAGCGTAGTAGTGAACTGAAGTTACCGCTCGTGGAGCAGGTACAAAACTAGAGGTTGCGATAAGGCGCCCGAGCGATTTTTCCGTCTCATATCTAGCCCCAGCCTTGTACCTGTTCCACGAGTGGAAACTTTAGTGCACTACTACGCTTCTCATGCGCTCAAAGTCTTTCTGAAAATGACTGAATTGGGGGTTTTTGATGACGCTGAGCAAGATTCTAATTGGAACCATATGTCTATTTTCATTAATTAAAAAGTTAATTAACGAATTTTAATTAATTAGCCGACTGATCATTACGATTAGCCCTCTATAATATGTCATCCTGGCCGTATAACTCACCTCCACAAGCTGCATAAGTGTAACTTTCACGGCTTTTTTTAAACAAATCTGTTAAGCTTAAAAAAAAACACCTTGTATATATACATATATATATGTATATTGTTTTCATTTCAGTGTTTCTTTAAAGCAACTTTGTACGACTATGCAATAGACACTTTTCGAAATACTGCCCTCTGTTGGCAACTGTGGAATCCCTGCAGAATGGCGGACTAAAACCGCAACGTCAGGGCCCACTTGATCCGTTTGGTTGGAGTAGAAAGAAAACACACTCACAGAAAAAGGTGGTGAGCGCGCAATGACGTTGCACTTTCGACGCTGTTTCATTGGTTCGTCTGCTCCTGGGGATGGCCACGCTCCGACGTTGCTATCTTATGGAATGACTTGCACGCTCCACGATGTCAGTTGTTCCGCCATTGTGCAGGGGTTCGGACCTTGTATTAATCGGCACGGGAATTTCGAAAGGGGTCTATAGCCGAATGTTTTAATTTATATCTCACATTTTCACAGGTGAACGGTTCCCATTCAACGCACTTGCGTAGCTAAACATATATATCCTTTTGTTGTCCGTATTCAGCGCTGGAACCCCGAGCTCACCCGGACCACATTTGTGTACTCGAAGGTATTTTCTAAGACTAGAATTACTGGATGTGAAATCACAAATCCCATTCAACGCCAGATGAACTCGCAGCCAACAAGTGTTGTACAAAAAAAAAAAAGCACAAATGGATAAAGAAAGAATTGAAATTATTTATTTACTACATATTTGAGCATCAAGGAAAGTAATAAATGACAACAAAATAAAAATATATCCTTGAACAAACAAACATTGTTTCCATTTTTGTATTTTCTTTTTGGCGTACCGATATGACGTCCGAAAACGCTGTCCCTGGATTGACGAGAGACATGAACACTGAATAGTGATAGATAGTGAACCTACCCTTGGTAATGGGCGGCAGTTTGCGCCACCAAGCCTAACCTATAGTTGGCACGTGTAAAAATCTAATTATCAACCCTTTTTATTTGTCGAACTTTATTTTCTAATTTTGATTATGCTCACGTTTTTCGCATGCTCACACTTACGCGCGTTTACGCTTATCTGTTTGTATGTGCGTGTATCTGTGTTCATCTTTTTCGAAAGCGCGATCCAAACTAAAAACTTAAGATTCAGGATAATTCCTATGATGGACTTTATTGGAATAACAATATATATAGATTCTCATATGAACGTCTTCAGTACGTCCCATGTGGATCTAGGAGGTTTCAACAATTTTAGGTTATCCTAAGGATGTCAAACCTTTGAAGGGGCGATGCAGCCACTTTAAAGGGGTGATTGTACTTTTAATGAATGCCGCTTAGAATTAATTCGTGACATTCATAACCCAAGAAACGAGTACTTTTCTCAACGCGATTCCAGTCGAAAAAAACAAGTTTGAGAAAAACGAGCAACGTTCACGCCGTCAACTCGAAGCCAGACTAAGCGACCAAAAGACATGCAGTCGTAAATACACCGCCAACGTTTATCCTAGCCACGTGCTAAGGTTGGCACATCACAGGACACGCGTTGAGTTCGAAACATTGTTAGGGTCAGGTTATTTCTATCATCGCCGCAATCGGCTTCCAGCCATTACGTGGGTGCGCGTCGAGGCATTGATTGTCAAGAGTCCAAATCAAGTTGTCACTCAGCCCTCGTGTCCACAGTATGAACCAGATTTAAATAATGTCACCACGGAGATCGCAAGTATTGATGACCAAACCCTGAAGATCGCATTGTTTTGAACGCCAACAATGCAATCGCTACAACTGCGTCATAAAGTTTTGTGAGGAAGAGATCCAAAAGCAAACGTCCGTTTTTATCGTTGAAATTACGCAGGGACAAAATTCGTCTTCGTCTATGGCGCTGCGTGCGACTGTACTTGGGTAACTTTAGTTACAAAAAGCTTCTGTAAAGTGGGAAACATTCCCACCCAACATTGTTTCACGGCACTTTAAAGACTGCCACTGCAAACGTTCCACACGCCTTTTCTTGTGGCCGGTAGGGGCATACCGGCAAAACCTGTTTCCAAAAGAAGGCAAAGAATGTTTCCTCTCCGAGACCAGTACAATTGATGCGCGTGATGTGAACTTCCGTATGACGACGCTACTCCTTCGTACAAGCAGTGCAATTTCTCGTCCAATGATCCTTTCATTCTCGCAGACATTATGATCAATAGCCAACCAAAAGCGATAAAGATAGACACTGAATGCATGTTCTCAGCTGTAGACCATTTTCTCTGGAAACGACACAAGGCGGTTGCAAAGTTTTTATAAACCGGAAGTTGGCTGAGATATGGAAGACATCCCAGCGAACTTCCGCTTTATAAAAAGAAAAAAACAAGGGATGCTGAACCGAAATGTGCATTTCGCAAAATGATGTCGCCGAAGCGTTGAACGGGACGCTTCGGCGTCCCGTTCAACGGATGGCCGTATTTTTGAAAAATACGGCCAAACGGATGGCCGTATTTTTGAAAAAGAAGGGCGCAATCAAGTGAGCAGTGTGACGTCACGATTCTCTTCGAACGGTTGAGAATGAGGGGTAGCGGCCTCGCTTCTCTTCTTCTCGCTTTGGATCACCTGCTCGAGGGGGAGAAGCCAAGAAGACAGGGAACGACAATCGAGAGGTCACATGTCGCGCCGGCCTGGTCGGCCGTATTTAGGCGCACGCTTCTTTTCCAAAATACGGCCACCCGTTAGAGATATCGCTGTCTCAGCGATGTTTTTTGGGTTTGGCAGCGTCCCGCCTATTGCTCCAGCTTTGTTTTGTGAGCTCTAAAATTTTGGTTCAGCATTCCTTTAACGTCGCTGCTCGAAACGTCAATGATTATTTATACATCAATTCTCCAGGTGATCACCGACAGTGCCAGGAAGTGCGAGATCTGTTCACTCTTTTTATAAACATTTTTGTAAACCGACTTGTCTCCTCCAAGACGTTGAAGCCAAAGGCCCTCGTCAAATCTCCAGCTGTTTTGTTCAAATAGCATTTATGTTCTCTAGCACTGGTGACATAAGCAAGCTCAACAGGCTTGCAAAGACGAAGCGACCGGAAGTCGCTTGGGACGCAAGCAGTGGTTCATGTTTGTAAACAGCAAAAGGGTGTACAGAAAAATAACAAGGACGCGATTTCACATTTCATTTAGAGGCTACCACAACCCACCGTTGAGCATCACATGTACACTAAACAATCTGTTAATGGCATACGACCTCGAAGTACAAAATAAACAGGAGTCTGCAACTATGTTACTCCCAAGAGTCAATCGAAAGTACGCACGTTTTCTTGAAGAAAACTGTTTCTGGCCTCTAGGAATTGAACTATTGAATTCCTATGTATTCAAGAGCGCCCCAAAAAGGTAACGAATTCCTAAAGACACCCAAAGAGCTCTTCGATGTTTGCTAGGGAAAGTGGCGATGTCTGCCTACTCGTGGTGAAGTCGATAACACTGCAGCACTAAAATTCGGAAAGCGAGGCAAGTCTCTCATGCCATCCGACCCAAGTTTGAGGAAAATATTTTAAAGTTTGTCTAGAAGGGATTCCTTAAACCAATCAAACACACTCAAACGTTATATTGTCGGGACCTCAACTCTCAGTTTCATTTGCCATGAAAACGAGAAGACACCCTTCCTGAGGAGGGGAAGGACACCAACATTCTGCGCAGAAAAATTATTTACCTAAAAAATTACTTGAATGGCACCACGGGAGTGCTCCGGAAGTGTCTCCGCTGCGTCTGGAATATTATTCTATGAAATCAAGACCAATGAATGACGTTTAAGGTGCCGCCATGTGCACCAAATTCGCACAAGCTTTGCGACAACCTCTGCAGCAGAAAAGGCAGATAAGTATTTAGTGTAAGTAGACTTTTCAGTTGTACTAAAATAAGTAATCGAGGATCCTTGCCCTAACGCCAACATCATATCAGCAGATAAACACTCTGTTGCTTTAACAGGACGGCCTAGTGTACAATTCCCGGCCACGCAGAACCGCACACCGCCCTGCTTGCTTCGATGACTATTTGTCTTATAGACCCTTCAAACTCCACCATGCGGAGCTCAAGTCTTTGACGTTCCGGAGAACTTCCGGTTCTTTAAAAGAAAGGACAAAGCTCACCTTAACACCACTGCTTAAAATGTCGATAAAAAAATTAAGCAACAATTTTCCAAGTTAACGCCAAAAAACCGAAGAAGCGCGAAAGCTGTTGAAATTTCTCAAATATCCTTGTTGACCATCTTGTCTCCTTCAAAATGATAAATTGTACAGTCGAAGGCCCTTGTTAAATCTTCAACTTTGTTGGCCGCGTAGCATTTATGCTTTTGTAGCACTGGTGACATAAGCAAGCTCGACAGGCTTGCAAAGACGGAACGGCCGGAAGTCATTTAGGACGCAAACGGCGTTTCATGCTTGTAAACAGCGAAAGGCCAGTGTTAAGTACCGAGCGAGACAGGACACCTTGGTGGACTTAGCGCGATGCGCCCCGCTCTACTAACTCTGATATGTACAACATAGTCCCGTTTGAGAAGGCTCGGCGTAGAAGTGGCCGTGGCTCTCGTTGGCACGCGCAGGTACGTTGACCCATGCTCGCGCGCCGCGCTCTCTCAAGATACACTTCAGTACACAACGTCTTCCCCCTAAACGTAATCCTGCGTGCAAGTACCGAGGACGACGCTGTTCGCGCTGTGGGCCTCCTAACAAAGAAACATCTGGAGTTGGATTTGGAGACTGCGGATGCGGTGTTGATAGGTTGTCCTGGACGGACTCTTCCGTCCTCGACGTGACGTCCGGCCCGACGTCAAGGGACGTCCCTTCGCATACCAGGTGAATTCTTTCACAAAGCCAGCAATCCCCCAATTGCTATCGCGGAAGATTATGTTCATCGGTTGCGGCTCCTGATGCAGGACTTGCGGCCTGTACCTTCACGAGTTCCTTCCAGACGGAGCACTTTCATCAGTACTGATCTCGTGAAGTGCAAACACGTTTTTCTTCGAAACGAAGGCGTCAAGACGCCACTCCAACCTCCATATGAAGGTCCATTCCCCGTTATACAGAGAGATACAAAGACGTTCACGATCTTTGTTAAGAACAAAGAACAAGTTGTAGCTATCGACTTAGTCAAGCCCGCCCACCTGGACTCAACAGCAAAAACGCCTTTCCCGCCTCCTTCTCATCCAACCTCGACGAGGAGTCCCCCAAAAAACTATGCGTGACACTGTTGGTCTTAGCGTTAAAATGAAAACGCTTGGCCACTGCGCCACCAAGCTAGGGGGGAAATATTGTAGTGACCAGCGGGCGCGAGAAGAGTAAAAAGAAACGCGCAGCGCGGGACACCAGTAGAAACAACGTTCGTCCCAGCTGGTCCCAGCTCAGCCGCTTGGCTGCTTAACGCTTTTTAGATCTATACACGTATGTACTAAATATTTATGTAGTCCGTACGCTACAGGTCTATACCCCTCTTATATGGTTACACAGGGAAAGTCAGCAGTTGTACTGAACTGGCCCACTCTAGTGTTAACCGTAAAAAAAAGCCTTATGGGGTGGCCACAGCATGCTGAGCAATGACACCAATAGCCGCATGGCGATAATATGAAATGTGGCCGTTCATTCCAAGACGCAGCCGGGGAGCATGGGTGTCGTGCCGCACTGTCCTGAACGCCGCTGGGTAAGTTAAACTTATCGCACCTCTATTTATAGCATAGGACCTTTATAGTTGGCGGCTAATCAAACGCTCTCCTTGGTGCATGGTATATGTACTCGCGACCAAACAGAGCCGGCTGATTTCTTGATTGCAAAGCGACCTGTGTTAAAGGGCTGCCCGAGAGAACACGGATTAGTCCATTAGAAAGGAGTGTAATATATGCGCCTACAAATTTTAGCTGCGTGTATTATACGACGAGAACGACGAGAAGCGTGTCAGCCTCTGGAGATACCGCACTGGATGGGCAGCTGATCGATCTGACAGTTCACAACCGACAGCAATGATGGCAACGCGGCAAAAGAAGCTCACCCCCTTGTTCTTAAAAGATGGATATCAGAAAAGTTGTTTGCTTACAATTGTTTGAAATAGAAATATCAAGTGAGTCTGTACAATTGCCCGTATTCTAGGAAATTACTTTGAGTTATGCGTTAGGGATATAACCTTGTACTGCTTGCGGCGATTATCCAGATGACTCCAATTTTAATAGGCGCCTGCTTGTCCCTATAGGTCGTGAAGGTTGCTACGAATTCGCGATGTGCCAACTCAACCAGACCAAGCTGAAAATAGCTTTTCCGGCAATTAAACGTTGCATCTGTGTTTCAACATGTGACATTTGTCGCTCGTTAATCTCTATTTGATATGAGAGCTCCCTCCTCGACGGAATAATCCAATTACAAGCAGAAGTGGCTACGTAGAAAATAGTTCACGACGTGCGCGCGTCAAAGCAGATCTTTCAATCCACTACTTGTTATTACCTAAGGAAGACAAATGTAGTAAAGGAAACACGCAATACTTTCGCAATTATCGCAATTGTGTTATTTTTGTGATTTTAGAAAAAAATAAACAGGTTTTGATGCGGTCTTGTGCGTGATATTTGAGCTAATTACTGACTGTAGTAACATGACAGAAATGCAGTGTGGAAAGAGTATGGTGAAAACAAAATTCCCAAATGAATACCTTTTTTTTGCAATCAAACACACGTGTGAGCAATGCACTATATGTATTACCGTGGGGCCGTTTGCCGGAATTCTCGAATGCCATGATATGCTATATTTATTTTATGCTCAATTTAACGTGGTAGTGCACAGTCAGAGTGACGCGATCTCCGGCGGCAGGGTGCCATTTGTCGTTTAATGCGATTATTTTTTTTTTGCGCATTTCGAAGGAATGGCTTACTATTATGATTCAAGAAGTCATCCGGAAAATATGGTCAGTCAATAAAAGATTCGTCAGCCTTTTTGGCTACGTCATTATTTAGCTGGATCAACCGATTACAAGAGTATAGGCACCATTTTCGGCAGCGTAAAGGGCTGAAAAAAAGTAAGCCTCCAATTTAAGGAATCAAGCATGTAATTTCGCGAGCAATTACCCAAGGAGGTATAGAACAATCCTAGATCGCCGACAGTTTTCTCGGACGCGCGGTATGTTACCTAAGACATGCCGCGGATAATTATCCCAATTAAGTGCAAAATTCCCACTTAATTCATAAATATAACAGGGGCAGGAATTACCTCAGCCAGCGGTCGTTCCTTACACTGAGAAGCATTGCTCGCAATCTGATAAAGCTTTTTTTTTTTTTCGTTTTTGCTATTTCAAAATTATTTTAAAATCTGAATTCCACGAAACGAATGTGCGGCAAAAACACAACGAACCTTCATCCACGGCATCTTGTTCCTCGAGAAATTTCGAGAAGAATTGTCACCAACTCGCCCGTTGTTTGAGTATTTTACGAATGTTCACACTGCGCGCAGTTTCAACAAACATTGTTCTGATGTCTCATGCTGAGTGAACGCCACCATAAGAATTTTACGATTTTTTCCAGATTCATTATCTTAAGCATTTACTGTGTGGAACTGCTCGAATATCTCTTTTTTTTTTCTTTTGGCACAACCGTTATCACCAGACTGTTCGCGTAGTTCACGGAACAGCACGTCGGCATTTTTAAGTCACGGCGGCGGTACCAAACTCAAGGCCAAGAACTTTGGGTTTACTTCAGCCTTCGGTTGCTCTTCAAATAGAACTAATCGGTGATTCAATAACGCTTGTTGATGAATGCTAAAGGCGGCTACGACTGACTAATTTTGGCATCTCGTGGAATCACGGGCGCGTATTAGGTCACGTCGTTTGCGCCAATCATAAAGCAACCAACAGGTGATTTGAAGAAAATCACAATATTTGAGGCCAAGGGGTGGGCGAGAAGTAGTAGTATGGGGTTTTTTGGCGCAGAAGCATCTGGGCTATAGTGCGCCAGAAACATTGTGTAAAGGACACCTACATTTTTTAGAGACTGACTAAAGCCTCAAAGCGAACCCTACTAGAAACTAGACTTATAATTTCCGCAGAATATTAATTTCTTCCAAAAATTTAAAAACTTGTGAGAATGGGACGAGGGGTTCATCACCCAGTAAAAGAGCCAAGTGAAATGGTACATGTTCCCGTAAGAATATAGATAACCAAGTTCGACGGTTCTCTTCAAAGTGTGGACAAACTATCAAAATGTGAAGAATACTTAATGGTTCAGAACAAAAGTCGCAGGTCGGTTCACTTTCTCTACGAAAAAGGTAGCTATGAGTAAGGTGGGTATGTCCTATTCTCAACCGGCACAGAACTATCTCATAAAAACGCTCTTGGTGTCTGGCACTGCGCCACTCACTCAGGATTGGCTTGATTAAATGGAGTTTATTTTGTAGATGGGAATCCCATTCCCTCTGCCAGGCATATTTTATTTGTCTTTTTAGTGGTACTCGGTAGGGGTGTGCGAATAGTGATTTTTGAAACCGAATCGAATACGAATCGAATAATTGTGGCACCGAATCGAATACGAATACAAATCGAATAATTTTCGAATAGTTTCCGAATAGTAGGTAGACTGCTACTAAAGAAGAGCAAAGAGATTATAAACTTATTTTTATTGTTCCAAAATGTTTCTTAACATTATTATAAAATTTGACTATACCCTTATGACTAGAGTTCAACAATATATAATTAAATAAAGACAAAAGCTACTACAATATTAGAATACTAAACATAATATCAAGGTTCACGCGGATGCTGAACATAAAATCACAGCTCGCTTGAGCCTGGTACATCCTGAAGCATTGTACTAAGTAGGAACTTTACATTCTCTTTTTCTTCCTCGTTGTAGCAGATATCCCTGAATCGGGGATCAAGGAAGGTGCCAAGGGCATGGCGTGGCCGTGTGCTTACGTACAGGGACCTTGTTTTCACTGATCTGAGAAGATTCTGGGAAAACGTATTGTCTTGTTCCACTTGCGCCCTCAAAAAGCAACATCTTCTCACACTGAACAAGTGGAACAACCATGGAAAGTGTTCGGAAAAACTCGACACAAGCAGCTGTTGTGGGTTCTTCAATTAGTTGCATGGGAGCAGCCGAAAACCTTCCATACTCTACTGCGCTTTCTCTTCGAACCAGTGGCGTCACGTCACGGGGGGGGGGGGGGGGGGGGGGGTGGAGAGCGGACCGCCCCGGGTACAGCTCTCAGGGGGGTGTCGCGGCGGGCCACGCGCGAGATCTGGGGGGGGGGGGGGGGGAATCGCGGCGGGCCATGCGCCAGAGCGGGGGAGGGGGGGGGGGGGGGTGTCGCGGCGGGCTATTGCCCCGGGTGCCGCTGACCCTCGTGACGCCACCGCTTCGAACAACTTCCCGCTTCAACCACTTCTACTTCGGTCATAGAGAGCGGCAGTATCGTTGCAACAATTCTGAAACGTCTCCACGACAAACTTTTCGAAAGCGTGCACGAGCATCTCTTGCGAAAGCGATCCCTAAAGGCTGAACCGCATGTAAGCGATTCAGCGAGCGACGATTTCTCACTGTAGCTCGTCACGTCGCTCGGTGTTTGGATTTCTATAAAACGTCCTCATCGCCTTGGTCACTTGTTTACGCCACTTTCATGTGGCTTGCCTCATCGCGCGACTGACCGAGCGACAGCGAAGCGGGTCGACGTCGCCTGTCTTGTCTCTCGGCAAATCGCTTACATGCGGGTTATATGTATGGGTTATACTTAGCACAGTGGCCCCTAATGGAGGCAACAGCAACGCACGTATAGAGAGAAACTGCTGTTGCCGATGATGACAGTCATTGTCTGGGATAAGAGTTTACGTATTTCTATCTGGCGGGCTCGTAGTACAGGCGTGCCAGCGCGTTGTGGGACGCCTGGGAAGGGAACCTCGCGGCGCGACACCGTAACGACTATTCGGAAATTATTCGAAAAATATTCGAATCTTTTGAAAATTATTATTCGATTCGATTAACGAATCGAATAGGGTAATATTCGATTCGTTATTCGAAAATGGCGAATATTCGCACACCCCTAGTACTCGGTAATCAGTAGCAGGGATGCTGTCATAATCAATTGTCCTATCTACACATGCAAAAGCTGCACGGTCAGCTAGCTCGTTGCCTTCAATGCCAATATGGCTAGGGACCCAGCAGAATTCTATCTGTATTTTCTTGACCAGCGCTTGTGTCAGTGTGTTACAAAGTTGCACAAGCAGAAGGTGCTTCCAAGAAGTCGGAGAGTTGAGTGCTTTAAGTGAGCTCAGAGAGTCAGAGAAAATAACAGATTTTCTATATCGATGTTTGACAATGTGGTCAACTGCAGTTGTCAGACCATACAGCTCGGCAGTAAAAATTGAGGCATTTTTGTTTAGCCTTTTTACAGATTTGTAGCCCTCGCCGATTGCAGCACAGCCAACGGTCTGTGGTTTTTGATCCATCGGTATAAAAGTGCTTGTAGCCATTGTAGGAGGTATAGAGCTCTAAGAATTCTTGCCTGAGAACACTAGGGTCTACTGTATCCTTTCTGTGCTTCGTCAAAGAAAAATTGCAATGGGTATCGGCAAGCTTCCAGGGTGCAGTTCTTTGGTGAATTTCAAGGACAGGGGAAAGAGCGTCAAAATTGTATTGTTCCGTGGCAATTCTTACACGTAGTGCAAAGGGAGGGGTTACAGATGGTTTGTGCTGAAATAAGTGCTCACAGTTTATGTTTTTAATTATTTCAAAAGCAGGATTTTGCGGAAACGAACGGAGCCTTAGAAAGTACTGTGCAGCGAGAAAAAATCTACGCCTCTCGAGTGAGCACTCATGCGATTCAGCATTCAGGCTGAGTACCGGTGACGTACGGAATGCCCCCGTTGCCAAGCGGATCCCCTGGTGGTGAATGGGATCAAGCATTTTGAGGGTGGATGGTTTCGCAGACCCGTAAACAAGGCTTCCATAATCCAGGGTAGAGCGCACTACAGTCCTGTAAATACGTAAAAGACATACCCTGTCTGAGCCCCAGGTGCGATGTGAAAAATCTTTTAGAATGTTTAGTTTCTGCTGGCATTTCAGCTTCAGTGCCTTAATATGGGGGCCAAAAGTCAGCTTGCTGTCAAACGTCACACCAAGGAATCTGTGTTCCGGTCGGACAGGGAGGGGTGTGCCATTTATATGAAGCCATGGTTCGGGAAACATTCCCCTTCTCCGGGAGAAGCAAACAGCCTCGGTCTTCTCAGCAGAGAACTTGAAACCACTCTCATCAGTCCATTTACTCATCTTGTTAATGGTCACTTGAATTTGGCGTTCACAAATAGCTAAATTACACGACGAAAAGCAAACCTGGACGTCATCAACATAAAACGAGTCGGAGACCGAAGGTGGTATTGCTCGGGACAGGGAGTTGATTTTTATAAGAAAAAGGGTAACGCTCAGGACACATCCTTGTGGGACACCATTCTCCTGAACGAAAGATGACGAAAGGGTTCTTCCCAATCGCACCTGAAAGGTGCGATCCTGCAGAAAATCTGCAATGCAATTAAACATATTCCCACCTATAGGGAGTATTCACTGGCCGCCATATTTGAGGTCACTGTTTAGAGCGCATGCTCAGAACGAGCTCGCATTAATAGGCTGCCAAGACCGGCAATCTTGGTGGTGCGGAATGCACGTGGCGAAAGAACTGTGGAAGCTTGCGTTCAGCACGCGCTCCGCAGCCAAGCACACAGCTATGGCCGCCAGTGAATACTCCCTATATTCATCTTGATAAGGTCTTGTAGGATACCATACCGCCAAGTGGTATCGTAGGCCTTTTCAAGGTCAAAAAATACTGAAAGGCAAAACTGCTTGTTTATAAAGGCCTCTCGGATGGCCGTTTCCAATCGTACGAGGTGGTCGGCAGTGGACCTGGCAGCACGAAAGCCACACTGTAATTTGCTTAAAAGGGAGTTTCGTTCCAGAATGATGATGAGCCTATTGTTAACCAGCCGCTCGAATGTCTTACCCAGGCAGCTAGTCAGGGCTATAGGCCTGTAGCTGGAGGCTTTACTTCTGTCCGTTCCGGGTTTGAAGATAGGAATGACAATAACCCTTTTCCACACACTCGGCAGCTTCCCTTCTGCCCACACTCTATTGAAAAACTGGAGGAGAATGACGAAGAATGCTTCAGGTAGATGGGAAATCATAGTGTAATGAATGTCATCAACCCCGGGAGATGTAGCTTTTGCTGTGGCAATGACTCGACGCAGTTCAGTGAGAGTAAAAGGCCGATCATATTCTTCGGCGCAGCTATCAGATCGGAGGATTCGGACCTTCTTAGCTTTGGTTTTAAAGCGTAATAATTTTTCTGTATAATTCTCAGAGCTGGAGACCTGCGCAAAATGTCTACCCAGTGCATCGGCCTGTTCCTGCAAAGATGAAAACGCCTCTCCATTGTCGGCTGACAGCAGGGGGATTGAAAAGTGGGAGTAATCACGATCCATTCGCCTTACCCTGTCCCACATAATTTTGGCTGGAGTAAACCTATTAATGGAGGAAGCATACGAGTGAAAGGAACGGCGTTTCGCTTGTCCCCTGACGCGGCGGGCTTCTGCTCGCAGGCGCTTGAATGCGAGAAGGTTGGTGGGAGTGGGATACCGCCGGAACTTTGCCCAAGCGCAATTCTGGCGATTTCTGGACTTTCGGCACTCACTATTCCACTAAGGCTTTGGGCGTTTGGGTAGCTTACCCGATGTTTGTGGAATAGCTGCACGAGCTGCGTCAATAATGGCAGTTGTGATGATTTCATTTTCTTCTTCAATAGTGTGTGCTACAGGCAGGACGGACGATGCTACACATTCCCGGAAAAGTTCCCAGTTTGCTCTAGAAAGTTTCCACCGAGGGGGACAGCAGGGGAGAATAGGGGGGGGGGGGGCTCTATGGGGATGAGACGGATAGGGAAGTGGTCACTGCCACGTGGGTCGTTCAGGACAGTCCAGGTAAAATTTGTGAATATGGATGAAGAAACAATAGATAGGTCAATGCAGGAAAAGGAGTGGTGAGTCGAACTGAAATATTTGGCCTCACCCGTATTTAGGAGACTGGCAGCTCTTCGGGAGAGAAACCTCTTTACAACAGAGCCTCGGCTGTCGATCCGTTGGCTTCCCCACAGTGGAGTGTGGGCATTAAAATCTCCTAGGAGAACATAGGGTTCTGGAAGCTGGTCTGCAAGGTGTTCAAGATCAGACAGCGTCAGGGAAGATGAAGGGAGCACGTAGAGGGAGCATATGCTAATAAGGCGATCTAACATCAACCGTACTGTGACAGCCTCCAGAGAAGTGTTCAAAAAGATTTCAACAGCTGGCACCGTGCCATCAACGACAATGGCAACTCCTCCGGAACTGCCAGACGTTGTTATGCGACCTTTGCGAAAGACTTGAAATGATCGCAGGACATTACTATTCGACGGTCCCAAATATGTCTCCTGGAGACAAACTGCAGAGGGTGTGTACTCCTGAAGCAAGGAGTAAACATCATGCAGGTTGTGAAAAAGTCCTCTGCGATTCCACTGTAAAAAGCTTCCTGTCATAAAATTATGCGAAGCTAAAAGGTCGTTAAAACGTGGATAAAATTTTAAAAACTCCGAAAAATGAATAATGGAATTAATATTGAAAAGACCAGGCTATTGACCTCAAAATACTTATCACAATGCAATGCACATAAAAAGGTAGACAATGTTAAATTGGAGAGCTCCAAAATTAAAATATATGGGGTATGCACATGAGGAAAAATGCATAGGGTAAAATTAAATGCCTTCAGTAGAGAGCTCATTTAGGAGGCTTAGCAGGTGTCTTTGCTTTGTGCTTGTGTTTTGGGGTCTGCCAATCCGTATCTTCGAGGTCAGACAGGTTTGCGGCTGGATCAGGAGCCTCAGCTGCCGCTTCCATCTCCCGAGTTTTGCAGGCAGGCTTGCCTGCAGGCTTCGGTTGATCGGGTGTTCGAGAGGGCAGTTGCCGCTCTCGGCCCGATCCACAGGGAGCAGTGGAGGAGGAGCAGGGCAAATTGTCCTGCTCCATCGGTTCCACTCCATTAGAGCCAGGGGCGGTGCGAGAGTCGCACCGCTCCCTAGAAGAAGAACCCTTCTCAAGCAAGTTGGAGCGAGAGCTTCGCTCCTTCTCCCTCGGGGAGGGTCCAGGAGAGACAGTGGGCACGGCTGCCGCCGTCCCACTCTGTGAGGAGGCAGCGTGCGTCCTCCCTCGGGGTGTCTGAGGGGGCTGCTGCCTGTGGTCTGGGGTTGGGGCCTTGAGGGCCACCGCCAGAATCTCCGGGGAGACCTGGGTGGCCCTCGACTTCGAGCGTGGTGCATTGCCCCTGCGCACCACCTCGGCATAGCCTCCCTTTGACAGGAAAGACAATCTTTTCTTGGCCTCTGGGTATGAAATATTTTCCTTGGCTTTTAATGAAAGAATTTCCTTTTCTTGTCGCCACAGGGGACAGGTGCGGGAGTAAGCTGGGTGTGGTCCACTGCAGTTACTGCAGCGGGCCACCGCGTCGCAGATGTCAGCGACGTGATCCTGACCTCCGCACTAAGCACAGGTCTCTCTTCCTCTGCAACTCCGCGATCCGTGGCCAAATCGTTGGCAGCGGAAACATCGTTGCGGGTTGGGGATGTAGGGGCGAATGCGGCAGTTCAGGTAACCTGCTTTTGCTGTTGCGGGGAGGGCATGTTTCTCGAAGGTCAGGATGACGTGCCTTGATGGAGTTTCTTTGCCATCTTTACGGAACATAATACGTTTTACAGCGACAACGGCAGCGCCTTTAAGTCCTTCAAGGAGTTCCTCTTCACTTGCTTCCAGAAGGTCGTCCTCGGAGAGAACTCCTCGTTTGGCGTTAAGTGTGCGTTGAGGACTCACCGACACTTTCACATCGACGATGTTTGTGAGCCTGCGCAATGCTTCGCAATAGAGTTTTGTATCGACCTCAACGAGGAGGTCCCCAGAGTGCAGTTTCTTGGCCTTGTAAGAGAACCCGATAAGATGTTCCAGGACCTTCGACACAACAAAAGGCGATATTTTTGCAACTGGTCCTTGTTCATCTAAAGAATGAACAACAAAGAACTTGGCGAAGTTTTCCACAGGAGGGTCTTTTTCCATGGTTTTGTGCTCAAGGCAGCGCCTTTTCCAGGGCTGTCGTGAGCTGGGTTTAGGAGGAGGGGCAGCCATAAGAGGCGGAAAGTGTTCAGAACCTGTGGTGTGCAGCCCACCACGGAGCCCAACAAGGGAATAGTTAACGGACCATAACAAAAAGGGCTTTACTGGAACCGTTAAACTATTAGCACTGCCCAGGTACTATAACCAAGTGTGGTTTAGGACAAGGAGTCTGTCCCCACCCAAGGGTACCCCTTGCCGCCAAAGGAGTTGAAAAAGGAAAGAAGAGAAATGAGAAGAGTGAAAAGAAGGAGAAGACAAGGGTGAAAGAACGGAGGGGATAGTCGAAGTGGCGACTAGACTGAATCATCCTGGCCAGGCCATACAAGGACTCCCGTCTATGAGAAGCAGGGGCCAAAGTGGTGTATTGCCTCACCCGGGGGGCCCCGAAGGGTCCAAACCTACCCCGGGCTCGGCTCAACCACCAGGATGCCCTGTTCCCCAGACACGGGAAAGCCACGCACAGCCAGACGTGGGCGGGCGAACCCGCATGGCTCGGGGTCCGTGGAGACGCCAGTCTCCAAACACCTGCTTTCACAGGTGCCCCCTGCGGGGGGGCGGGCGAGATTGCCGAGAAACAATGCTCGCCATTGGCCTTTATGTATAAGGTGGCACAAGCAGACGTTCCGCCGTTAAATTAACAAAAAAAATCAGCGCCTGCATATATAAAGCTTGAACTTTCGCCGAAAGGGCACTGAGCACGTCAGTTTTACCATGGGAAATTTCAAGGCTTAGTTCTGTTCCTGTAAAAAAAAATGTGGAAGCCTTTTACAACTCCCTGTAACGCCGAATAAGAGCGCAGCTCTTGAGGCAGAGGAGGGAAGGGTACTGGGGGATGCTGATGCCGATGCCGATGACGTCATCAGTGACGTCACTGATGACGTCATCAGTGACGATGACGATGCGGATGCCAATGACGTCATCAGTGACGTCACTGATGACGTCATCAGTGATGATGACGATGCGGATGCCGATGACGTCATCAGTGACGATGGCTATGACGATGCCGATGACGTCATCAGTGACGTCACTGATGACGTCATCAGTGACGTCACGCGTCCCATAATGCACCGCGCGGTTACGCCGCTCAAGCCGGAAACGGGCACCTAAGAGCTGCGCTCTAAAAATGAAGAAACAATCTTAACAGTGTCAACGTAGGTCACGTCAGGAGACTACAGAGTCAGTAACGCTATTGACTCGTGACACCATCTCCCACTATACCCAATGAGCAGACGACGCACTCCCTTGTCTGGTTGCTGCGCCTATCGCGAGGTGTCGCCGCAAGTAAGTAGCGTCGTTAACTCGGTAGTCTGCGAACGAGCCCAACGTTGACTTTGGCAAGTTTATTGCTCTAATTTTTGACGAAATGAGAACTACACCCTGAAATCGTTTACGCAAAATTTGCCCCGCTTAATGCACATTTATTGAAAATTTAAAGTTTCTATCTGCAGGCGCCAACTTATCCGGCTCTTTTTACAGCGGAAGGTCCGCTTGTGCCGCCCTATACTTACCACACTCATTCTATCTTGTTTGCTTAATTAAGGGTGATTGGGAAGGGGGAAGCCAGGTGATATGAGGGTCTTTATTGATGAATCGAGTTGCTAGCTTGCTTTTGCGAAAGAGGGTGGTAAAAAGAAAAAATAGATTAGAAAAAATGAAAGACGTTTACAAATCTTTGTGATGCGAAAGTAGAGCGCAGCTCTCGAGGAGGAGAAGGGGAGGGTATGCCCCTCCTCCTCCTCTGTACCCTCTCCTCCTCCCGTCCTCCTCTGCTTCTCCTCCCCCCTCCTCCTCTTCTCTCCCTCCTCCTTCTTCATGCCCTCCCTTCCTCGCACAGTTTCCCCGCTAAATTTAGCTAAAAAGTTGACGTCATATGACCTCAACACGAATTCAGTTTCCCCGCTATAGTTAGATGGGAAAATGACGTCACGCAACTTCGTGTCACGTCACCCATAAACAAATTCAAGTTTTTTGCTAGATTTAGCGAGAACATTGACGTCACGTGACCTCAACCCCATTTAAATTTTCTTCTAAATTTAGCGGGGCGGTTATGGTGACGGCGACTACGATGCGACGCCGCTACATGCGGAAACGGGCGCCTAAGAGCTACGCACTTAATAAAAAAGAATATTGGTTGATTTTGATAGTGTACAAGAGTTCAGAAATCTCATAACAAACTTCCCTTGAAATAGTCATGTACGCTACACAGTCCACGGCCATTGGTATGATTCGTCTTCTCAGAGCAGAATCGGTCTGCGAGCCCTGTGTCACGTAGAAAGCGCTAAAGACCTCCCAAACGTTTTCCGCTCCTCTCTTGACCTGTTCAGTAGATAAAGGTTACCAAACTTTTGAATGTGGCACTCTGATGAGCACTTAGAACTAGTAAGGCACTTTCAAAACTCTTGTTCTGTGGAACAACACAAAATTGCTCAATTGAGTCTCCGCAGTCACCGCAAGCAAGGCAGCTAGGACTCGCTATGTGACGAATCATGTGAAGTCGCTTAGCTGTATACTGGAAACCAGCCCAATGCCGGTGTAGAAGTCTTGTCTCAACCCGCAGAGCTTGAGGGGGAAGAACGGTGGGAGGTCTACCGGTTGCAACTGCGGAATATGAATGCTGTTCATATTGACCTCGCGGATAAGCCAAAGAGTCTTCTTAAAGCGATGCAACAAAAAGATATCTTTCAGGTCATTTTGTCTTAGAGCAGGTGGTTTATCCGCACTTTTTCTTAAAAGAAATCGTTACACGAGACGGGATATTTGAAGTGCTAGGAGCAATCTCAGGTCTTTCAATGTGGCAGTTTCCGCTTCAATATTAATTATAATTATACTCACTAACTTTGATAAATGACTAAACTTTCCTTAGTTTTTCCTTCGATAGAAGGAAAAATTAAGTGAAGTTTAGTCATTTATCAAAGTTAGTGAGTGATATAGCAATGACAGTCGGGAAAAACATTCGAAAAATATGAGCATCGTTCATCCCCTCAACTAAAAGCCAGAACAAGCGGCCGTGTGGCCTGGAGCATATCCTATGCCTCCAACCTTATTCATACCCACGCGCTGGGGTTGGCAAACTTGAAGACACGTGCAGAGCTCCATGCGTTGTTAGAGTTTGGCTATTCTCATTACCCCAGTGGTTGGACACGAGCCACTACCCTCATGTCCGCCGAGGCAATAATTGTTGCGAGCCTAAGTCGAGTGCTCACGCAGGTATCGTCTTCAATCCATTAGACGCGCTCGACTGCCGTTAGGCGGTTGGTTTCGACCCCAAAATTACGTTATCAAGCTTTGCGAAGGTAAGAATGAAAGACATAGTCCCCTTTCAACGTCGCAATTTCACCGCGACAAAGAAGCTTCTGAATCAGTGGCGGTCTGTGCGAGTATGCTTGGTCAGACCACGGTGTAAGATAATACTCTTCAGGTGAGGACAGCGTGCTTCTCGCGCAGTGCAGATAAAGTTCGCTCTTCACTCTCTCTCTTTCTCTCTCTCACTATGGTTTCAAGCGGCACCGGCAGATGACTCGTCGACCCGTGGGTACGGCAAAGACGGCTCGTGCTGCCTGATGCTCCACACGCGCAGAGCTCCAGCGAGGTTGTCGCTCGTGCAGAAAGACCACGGTGTACCGGGATGTCATGGCAACGAGATAATTTTTTTCGCTCTCACAGAGTTTCGCCGTTTGGCCGCCGGCGACACTGTCAGCCGCGGGCACGGTGGCCGCGGAATAATGCAGCCTTTCGAATGCCCGTCGAACGAACGCTATCTGATTCCTCGCGCCGCGCGTTCAGCCCCGCCGTGTCCTCACTTAAAGAGTGTATCTTACACCGTGGGTCAGACTAGGACCTGTACGCCTCTACAAAGTCATGAACATTCCAACCCTAAATCGTTTTATGACCCCTTTAAAGGCCAAGTTCTGCTCTACGCTGCGTCCGCTGCGCTCAAAGTCGGAGTATAACAGACCCTTACGTGACCGGAACTTGCGCGACCAGAGCTTACGCTTGAGCCACCATGACTTCAGTCACGATCAATTCAGCCATGGGCGTTACGTAACCTTGATTACATTATCTTGAGCGTGTTTGGGTCTATAAAGTTACCGCTTTAAAATATCAATCTACAAAGCAAAGACGAATAAAACATGTCCCGTCTTTCGGCACTGCATCCAATGAACTGTCGTGCTATTTTTGTTTATAAAAAAGAACAGTACAGTTCAAATGCATATGAGCTGTTTACGTAGCGAGCGCCAATTTCGCCCCATGATTAAAAAGGACGTTACAGAAAAACCTCAGTGTGCTTGTTACAACTTCCGCGCACATTAGGCTTGTCTAAAGGAGCCAAAAATGTTTCATTTGTATCGAACTTTATTACTCTGCGAGAGCACACCGCAGCGCAAGCCCCAGCCCGCAGTGAGCAGAGCGCGTAGGACTAGATCTTCAACGTCACGTAACTAGTAGATCAAACCAGCTCCTGCACAGCCCGTTGGGAAACGCACTGAGTACGACGTGCTCCTGCTTCAAGTCTTCAACCGCTGTTTTCTAACGTACGGACAGATTTAAATGCACCATAGTCATGAGACCGCACTTTGCATGCGCACCTCGTATGTATGTGCTCCTCTCTGCTGAGCAACAGCTGCCATATGGGCTCAAAAAAATAACACTTTGTGCACTTGTACGACCACTAACACCCGCATCTTGGATGCCACCCGACTCAGGAAGTGAAACGGTTACTCCAGTGCGTTTTTCAAGGACTCTGCTTCAATTTCTTACTCAGTTTGGGGCTTTGACCCCCCACCACGCCAGACGCCGTTCTAAGAACAACAGGCTCGGCCAAGCATCATGGCAACAACAATGTTCGCGGATTATAGCCGCAGTCCGGAGTGTCCAAGGGGAAGTGGCTTACGGTTCCAGTAATTTCCTGGTGGAAGGGGGAGAAGGGGAAAAGGGGGGAGGGCTGAGGTGGTTGAGACGTCCATTATTTATTCTTTTTTTGGAGGGAAGGAAAAGGGGGGGGGGGGGGGGGTCAAAATGCATGTTTATATAGGTTCGGCCAGATTTCGGAAGGAGGGCGGGCTTAAGACCCATAAGACTTTACCCGACTACGTCAATGCTCTGAGCAGGTCGGCACTTCCATCGGTAATCTCGGATGCGCCCCAAGGCCTACCAAGGAACTTCAATCCAAGAGACAGCCCTGTGACTACCGACCACAAGCCACCCTCACTCTGTACCACGGCTCAATGCACGCACCTGATGTAGGATCCTTTCTTTTCGCGGACTCAAAGGCACGACAACTTCGGTGTCAATCAGCTCGTCGAACGACATTCAGTCGAAAGATGGTTTTGTGGATATGCGATGTCTGCTGCCCCAGCACGGCGCAAGCATACCGCGAAGGCGTGATTTTTGGAATATGAGAAAGCAATCATGAAACACCCATATAAATTAAAATATCATTCACGACTCGCAAGAACCTCAAACCTCCAAAACAGTTCTGACAAATAAGCAGCAGTAATTTTTGATGCGGAGATAAAAGCGGCTTAATTTGAGTGGCACTTGGTTTATAATGGGTAGCCTTGGGAATACATTCGTGATAGCTTGGATTAATTTTATTTTCGTTTGGATCAAATTAATGACCACTTGGATTAAATTTTAGTATAGATGGATTAAATTCGGGGACGTCGGATTGAAAAAGATGGCACTTGGATTATTATGAGCGGGAAAACTTAGAAATGAAATGCCGTACCACTCTCAATAACAAAAGCTCGTTTCGGGAGACGCTCTTTCACGCGCTCCGGAGCAAAACAAAAGCAAAACAAAACGTCGCAAGTGAATTGGTGCTTGTCACAATATTCTCGTATCCGTTTCTAGAACTTTGTAGCACGGCTGAACACCTGGTTGACAGTTTGTAATAACTAAAGTGTGAGCCACGCAGTGAACGCTGAAGAGTGGTTTCAGAGGAGTGAAAAAGAGAAAAAGGAATTGTCTTTTTATTCTTTAGGGCAATAGCTAATCTTATGTCAATATATGCAGTCAACAAATTAATATAAAATATAAGCTAACGCAACGAATATTTTTTTTTTAACTTTTGGTTTTTATATAGAGTGCTTCGAAACGATTAAATCGAATTATATCACTGAAACGTATAACATAAAACATTGAACAAATCAGCAATAAAGGGAGTATTTAGTGCCATAAAATTACATCTAATACAAGATGGCGCTGACTTGTGAGCCTGATTCTAGCGTTCTCCTAAAACAGACCTGCAGTAAAAGCTCGAACTAGCACAACGTATGGTATGCACTCGAACTGTCTTACATAGAGGGTGTTTGAGTTCTAGTCACATGGCATAGGCAATGTCGGTATTGGCCTCGAGATCGACCTAGAGGTGGCGGTATTGTCGAGCTATCATCATCATCAAAGCGGGGATTGAAGCATGGCCGCCCTATAAGCTCTCCACGTTCGGGCGCAAGACGGCGTTGATTCTTGAGTTTATATTGTCACACGGTATCGGTGGGAAAACAATTTTAGCGAAAAATAGCACGTCGCCGTTCATTGTCGTTCAGTGCTTAAGATCAAATCGTGTTACCAGCGTACGGCCTAATTTTAAATAATCGCTCGTGTGGATGCGCCGTCTGCCATAGGCATACGTTGAAAAGCACAGACCACCATGACGGATGCCTGTCTCTGGGTGAACTGCAGTATTTATGCTAAATATTTGTTGTTGTTTTCTTAAATAGAGGTATCGATTCACCAGCGTGAGAATTCAACGAAACAGTTAATTCCTGCCGGGAATATTTTTTTTTGTCACGAGTCAATGTTGCACAGGATGAATTTGCAGACATTGGTAGCTCGGCGAAATTTTCGGGATTATGTATTTTTGCACAAAGCTGTGCATGGAACATTAAGTTCTTCTGAACTTGTGTCTCTGCTCTCTTTATCCGTTCCACGCGTGAGCAGTCGCAACCCCAACACGTTGTATGTACAAAACCTTTGTTCCCTTTCCCCCATGTTGCGTATTCAAAATAGTTTTAATACACTTAGCTCGGAGATTGATATTTTCGGCAGTGAACGCTCCTTTAAAAATGCCCTAAACATTCAGCTTTATTAGGATAAATGTTTTTGTGTTTCCTTTTTGTACAGTGTTTTTGTGTGTACCAGCATTCAGGCTTCGGCTGTTCCTGGACACAAGAAAGAAATAAAGAATAAAGAATAAAGAATAAAGTAATTCGAGTACTGTGGGCTGTGAAATCGCAGATTCTATGCAGATTGCTTTTTTTGTAATTTTAGCTTTGCAGTATTATAAATATTTCGCATAAAAAAAGTTAGTGCTCTATTGGAAATTCCGTTCTATTGAATTCCGCTCCAGCCACTGCTTCCCTTTACTGTGCCATGGTGTGGGTACGTTTTTCGTCGTTGAAACAATTCTACTACGTTACGTTGAGGTGAGAGTGCCTTTTCTCGCTACGACCCGGAAACTGTTCGTTGGCAGGACAACTGAAACGAGCTAAACAAATTATTCTGGTATGTCTGCCGCGAGTGGAGCAAACTAGTGTAACATAGCAACGCAGTACCGTGCGTGTTATTAGATGCTTTTCTTCGTAGTGTGGGTTCACCCACTTCAATTTTCCCGTTGAGGGCCGCGGATGTCAAGGGGCTATTATCATAGATTTTTTGCTAAATAATCCTCTATGCAAACATACCAGACTCTGCAACTCCAACAAACAACTCGCAGCACGACATAGACGGCATCGGCCACAGCGACTCTCTTTTACTGAAGAGGGCTACCGACCCTCACGAGACTTTCTGATCACCCTCCGCCCTTAACGCATATCGGGGCTGGGTGGTTCATCGATTAACCTTCAGATTATTCAAGCGATGCTTTAATTGTGATATATTTTTTCTCTGCCGTTTCATCGAAATCTTGTGCTGGAGAAGATCAGAAAAAAAGTAAAAAATGCCAGCTTTAATCTTTCTGACGTCTTTATTTTTTTAGGACACAGCTAGGCTTGCACGGTAAACCACTTCGGCAAGTTTATAATTGCCATCGAGGGTGATCATATTGCTTAAATAATAACTTTAAAACTACTTTAATTTAAAAGGTTTCCCGGGTTCATAATGCTGTAGGCGTCACAACGTGAAGTTTAAGATTGGAATGCAATATGTCATTTATGACGTATCTAAAATAATAAAAAAGTTTAGTTTTACTTTCCTTCATGATATAGTACTGGAGAGTAATCGGTTAACTGATTTATCGAAGGGTGGCGATAAGTTGGGTTAATTTGGTAATAAACCCCCCGCTCCAACCAATATTCAACGTTTTATAAAAATTATGGATTGTGCGAGATATTTGTAGGACAAAATGTACTACAAACCACAACACTAGGATTACGGAAGCATCCGACTTAATAATAATCTCTTTGCTGAATTTCCACGCGTGTGAAATGATACAACAAAACATTTAGTAGGAAAAAACGACAACAAAAACAATAAGCCTTTAATGAGGAGGGCTCAGCTCAGCTGGAAACGGGCTTGCGTCGTCCAGATCCATGGTTCTGAACGTGCGCCCGTTGCAGACGACGCGCGGCGGTATATCGCTTTCGCATGTTTCTAATTTCGGCCGCACGGTGGCGACACGCTTTGATCTTGACCCGAATACTCACCGGCCTAGCTGTTATATTTTAAATGTCTAAGTTAGGGTGGTTTTTGACATGGGGGGATCCACTGTAGATAAACTGGCGAGGATGTAACAGACTGATCCAGAATAATATATTTGCAATGATTAAAGTTGTACCGGGAAAATAAATAAAAAAATAAATTAAAAGTTTATTAGTTCGTTCAGGTAGGATCTCTAATTAGGGTGCATAAATAAAAGAGGTCATTATGTTTGCTGTAACTAAACCCAGCTCACATTTTAACAAAGCCCATCTTGTAGACGACTCGTGGGCATGAACCCGGAGGAGGGGTCCCGGCAGTCTTCACAGAATGTGACTCTGGAGCATCTGAAGGTCCAAGGAGTCCTTTAAAAACTTTCAAAGTTCAATAAGTGGCAGGAAAGTTTAGCACTATAGCTTGTAGCGACATAAGAAACGCCGGAGAGGCTCCTCCTACATAGCCCTCCACACTTTCTACTTGAGCACAGCAAACGCTGGAGAGCGGGCGAATGTGGAAAGAGGGGTACCACTAATCATGGTGACCGGAGAGCTTAGCGGGAGCGCCCTGGGCAGTGTTTTTTAACCTGCTACAGAATATACGCTAGGATTTGTTTTATGTATATATTTCTTTATTTACCAACACTACCTATTCCTACATCGACCTTATAGCCATTGAGTCACGAGGGTTTGTTTGTTAGTTCATGATGACAAATAATTTCACAATATATTTTCCAGGTAACGTTTTAAGTTGATAACGGATCATTCTATGTAGTCAGCTGGTACTAGTCATTTTGTAAATAAAGGTTAAGAAATTTGACGCAATAAACACTTGGCTTTCCTTCAAAATGTGTTAACTGTAATGGTTCAATACCTTTAGGGCAAAGAAAGTATAGTTCATCGTTTGTCACAGCTTTTAGGAATTTAGCATATTTTTAACTTGATACACGCTTATATTGCAGGCAACTACCGAAGTTTTTTGCACATAGGATGCCTCATCCACACCATGAGGAACTTGGGCTACACTAGCTATATGTGTATGAATGTTTGACACAACAGGAACCTACAAATACTTTTACGATATGGTACATGTTGCCGAACTGGACTTACATAACTTCTACAATGATAGAGCGTGTCCCTTGAAACAGTTCCAGTGTGGTATCGCCACAAAAATGAACTATCCATTGCCAAACGCTCATTCACCACTCAAATGTAGCGCATGCAATCCGGACCAGATGCCAATGTTTCAGAACTTGCCTTCTTATTTGAAGCCTATGTTTTCTTTTTTTTAATTTTCAGTAGAAAGTAAATCCCGTTCTTGTACACTCATGCCATTTTTTATGTAGTCGTGGGCAACCACCGCCCTATATAAAAGTTTTGAAAGGCAGTTATAACGTTTGAGTCAAATAGCCTCAAACTTTGAAACTTTGTCATTTCGGCCAGACTGCTTTGTCATTTCGGCCAGACTAACTGAGCGCTCGGCAATGCATACTCTATGGATGCTGCAAAAAAGCCAAACATTTCTTGCTCAGACACTGGGTATAAAATGGTGTGCGCGGTCAGATGCAAAAAATGAAGCCTGTGCTGACATTGTTATCAACAGAACATGTGCTGTTTTTAACATGACGGCACACTTCGTGTAGCTAGCAGCAAACAGCACTTCTACAATCGTAGTGGTGTATCTAGGGGATATATCCACGTGCTAACCTGGTTGCCCGAACATTTCCCGTAATAAAAAATATGATACATGTTCCGTGATTCAGTGATAAGGAACTTGTTGCGACAACATTATTATGCATGGATATGTCCCGTACTTAAATGGTCTTTTTCAAACAGTGCACGATTCACAGGGAGCCTCCAAGCTGCCGTGTGACACATAGCAGGCGACGACACTGTTGTAGTGTTCTGCGTACTCCTGATTTCCATGTCACAATGCCATCAATGATGACCCTGAGATATTTTAGCCTTCTTAACCTTTTCACTCATGTACATGCATGTGTGAACTGCAGCGTATACACTAACTCAACTATGTTACGTCAGGTCGAGGTGGTGGCGCTTTAGGAGCACTTTCGGTCTGGCATGAGGACGGAAGTAATCATGCGGTCCGGGCATTGTTGTGTTGTTTTGGAAGAAACCAGACTAAAACCTGCCTTCTCGTCAAAACCGCCTGGATTGGGGCTGTGCCAAAAGAGCCGGAAAAGATGTAAAGATAAGTGTTTACGTGTTTTCTGCCTGCCCGGTTCGTCCGAGAACCTGGGTAGGTGCCGTGAAAAAAACAAGAAAACAGACACCGTCGGACCAAGATTACTTGTGGGAAGCGCTTTAGTCTAATTCACGGAGACTTGCGGTCGTTATATTTATCTTTTTTCTCTCAACCTGGACGCGGGAAAACCGTCAAGTTGTTTGGACCACCGGTGGACCACGTTCAGTGCGTCCTCGCGTTCAACCCGCATTGTGATCGTTCAATCTGTCGTCTTCTCTTTCAAAGTTGTCTGCTTTTTTAAACTATCTTCTGCACGTTCAGACGGAAACGGTTCGTAGAATACACATTGGCTAGGTATTTGAAATAAGAATTAAGTGCAGACCTCAAAAAACGCTTGAATTCAAAGGTTATTTCATGTAAGTAGGCTCTGTGTAAACAGTAGATACAAAAAAATGTTGATCATCGTTACCAAAGGCCATCACCGACTTGTGATGCGATTCTCATGGCCCGATTCTGCTTGCGATTTTCAGGATCGACGTCGAGCATCGCATCTACCGTACACTTTTCTTTTGTAGCCCGAGAGATGTTGCGACTGAAGTTAGAAAGCAGGATCTCATCATGTCAATCAGGCTATAGCGTCCATTCTGCGGCGTCCACGAAAACTAAATTGCGGCACGTCACATTATTTGGGTGGAGTCTTGCGGAGTAACGAGCCACGTTAATTTCGCTGAGGCTGCATAAATAGTCAGACCTTGCTGGGAAGACGTAGAATCAATCATTCCAACGCAAAAAAGAGCACGGGTACTCACACGGACGCCAACAACATAGCATTCCAATGCTTTGATTATGGGCGACGACGCGCGTTTTGACCAAACCCCATGGCGCATGTGCCGCGCCGGTGGCGTGCATTGTAGGTGCACTCCGGTTAGTTTGTAAACATGAGGTGGTGCATACGGTACTGCCCGGCGTGACGGGCGACAGAGCAGTTAGGCAGTCTTCTGTACGGTAAATTTAAGGCCTAGGGGTAACACGGCTCGTGATGAAGTGTCAAGACCAATTGGAAGAGGATTACGGATGTCAATGGCCTTTTTTGATCGTCCGACATACCCCAATGAAACATCCACAGTGTATACTTGTCATGCCTAGCCGAAGAGTTCGGCTTCTTGCAAGAAACCTTCGAGGAGGGCCACTCATGGCACGAATAAAAAGAAGAGCGTTGAATACATTGCCTTGGAGGACAGCGTGATCGAGCTTTCGGTTGAGGGGTGCAAGCTGTGTCTGGTATTACACACTTAACTTTTTTACACCCTTTAAGGGTGCTACAGCACCCTTTAGGGGTGCTGCAAGGGGTTTGCACCCTTCACTTAGCCGTTCAGCACCCTTTTTTTTGCAGGGTTAGCACCCCTCACGACGAGCGCGAGGGTGCATGGGCGCGAGCACCCTTCCGATTTATTGCGAGGGGTGCTGAGTGCTGGAAGGGTGTTGGAAGGGTGCTCAGTTATTCGCGCAGGGGGGTTCTTTATTTTTAACATTAGCGTAATTTAGAAAAAAAGGAGGCGATAGATATGTGGATGCCGTCTTCAGTGTATATAAGTGGGCTCAGCGTACATTAGATAAATTTATAAACGTCACTGTATATGTTGACTAATTAACCAATATCTGTTAGTTTTTTTATTACTTTAATGGGCCATATTGCAATTGAAGCTTTAAATGGAGCCATTCTTAAAGTCTAACTTATTTGAAACAATATCTGAAAATGCAACAAGTTTTGAGATAGTCATCGGCCTTTTCATCACAATTCAAAAACTGGAGCGTCTGATGTTGTGCTGATATATGTGACGTAGTCGTTTCTGTCTCACCGTCATTTCCTTAGCGAAAAAGAGCGTAATAAAAGTATACTCGACATACTTCTAGTATATTGTAAATAAGGCAGGGAGTGTAATAGAATATTATAAAAAGTAGAATAGTAGTATATGGCATGCGGGAGCCGTTTTATGATCCAAGTCAACTTGTCAAGTATGTTTAGATCATATAACTACTAGCCTACTCCAAGTACGCTCTAAGCAACCGTAGACACTTCAAGTATAATTTAGGCGTGCCCTTAGTATTATTTAGGATTATAGAAATAGCGCACTCCCGGTAAACACGAAAGCTTCTTGAACGCACCTTCAAAGCGTGAGGCATATATACACTCTTAATCTTGTTCAACTTAGGTTCCAGTTAATTTTTGCATAAGGCTGGCGCTCCACTAATTTTGACTAAGTCCTGGCAAATATTTAGCGGATCAAACGGTTTTAAGTGGAACACTTCTTTTGTCTTTTTATAATTGTTTTTTTTAGATGGAACACGTACATTCAGAGTTGGCTGATCACCTGCTCCGCCTAAATTTGTTCCACTTACTAAAAACTTGTTCCACATAAACTCTTCGCAGTCTTTTCTTTTTAATTTAATATGTGACTTTGTTTTACTTTTGTGGTGAGTTGCGGAGAAACACACCAGAAAAAAGGAAGTGTTCGTTTTTCAAAATTTACCACTTTGTTAAAGACCCATGTACGAGTCCCTCCTCTGTCGAAAACAGTAATCTTGAGCTTTCTGCTTTAAGTGCAAAAGTTTTCTATTGAAAATCGCACAAGTTGTATGTCGCCTGCTATACGGGCTCAAATCGTCGTCATACCATATAAAAAAAAATTATCTGGTTGTAGCAGAATTTGAACTGTACATACTGTATTTGAACTGATCATATTGGTAATCAAACTGCTGAAATGGCGACAATCAAGGCGTCGGACTTCTCAAGGTACGTTCGAAGCGCGACATTTAGAAGAGCCACGGATGTTCACCCTATTCGCGGAAGTGGCCGATTGGCATCTGTCTCAAATTACGACCGGCAAAAATAGAGCTCAATCAAGCAGTCAATTCAATCAACTACTGTTTACTGCAGAGTTAAGGAAGAACCACTGGACTTCGCGCTGGCATATTTCACTAATAATAATAATAATAATAATAATAATAATAATAATAATAATATCATTTAGTGTTTATTACAGTGTCCAGGGACATCCAATTGGTCTTCTTGCTGGCGTAGTTCAATAGAACGCACAAACAGATATGCTTGCGCGCGTGCAGACACACACGTACACGCGAGCACGCGCGTACGCAAGCATGCACACGCGCAAACGCACGCAGACGCAGACGCACGCACAAGCACAGACGCACGCACAAACAAGTACGCGGACGCATCCACACGCGCAGACGAACACGGGCGCATGCACGCACACACGCACGGAAACAAATACAACAAACGAAACGTTGCTTCAGATAGTTTCGGTTTCGTATTGAAAAAGAAAACATAAAGTTTAGATAAAACAGTTTAGATAAAACCTAAAGTTTAGATAACACCTAAGGTAGACTAAATTTTTGTCAATTTTTACAACATTATAGTGACATATTAGTAGTAATATAATACTAATTTGCTTAGTTTCGTTTTCAAAAAGAGCCCTTTGAAAACTGCGCAAGACCATCGCTATTGCAATCAGCTTCCGTTTGGCACTGACCGTTGGCACTCCGCAGGCTTCGAGGATCGCTTCCTTTTTACGTTTTAGCCGTTTTAGCAGATATTTTAGATATCTTCCTTGCGAATGCCGTGTTCAAGAATAGCAAGCGATGACTGAGAGCTGGGAGACGCTGCGTCTTACCAACGCAAGTGGCGGACAGCCCGTGAACACTGCTGCAAGCGCCGGTGAGCTATTTTGTTTCTGCGAAGTGCGCCGCTGTTTCAAACTTTGTCGTGTACCATGTGCTTTCTAAGCTATGCTTGATTCTAACAATGCTTCTGGCCGGTGTTATTTCGTTATTTGAAAAGAGCGTGCCTTCTTCAAAACCTATGGCTCGCTCGGCAGAGTGAGAAAGATTCGCGTGCGGCGGAACCGAGAGGCTGTTCTGGGCGCCGTTCTACGACGTTCGGCTGACGACGCTTTTGCGGAGCGTTCAAGTGCAGTCTGATGACGGCAGTTCAAGCAATCACAGGTCATGCTAGTTCTGCCGTGTGGTCTGAACAGCCGCTCGCCACCGATTCGTTTCGTAAAGCGGGAGCGAGAAAAACGTTACAAGAGCGAGCAGCATGATTTCTTGCCTATGCTTATGCCTGTGCCGTCGAGATGCGCGGTCTCTTTGCGTATGCCAAAGCGGCACGCTTTCGAAGTTTACGATTGTGTGATGTAAATAAAGTAAGTTTGGATGTCACGTTTTTTAGTGGCGGCGAAAGCCGCTACAAAAAGCAGAGCAGCTAGAAAAAGCAAAAGCATGAAGAAATGCGAAAAGAACCTGAATATTCGATGGAGTTGAAAGACTACCAACGTACCAACTCGTCCAGTTATTCTTTCTGTCAAAGATTAATAGCCAATAGTAATAAATTAAATAAATGCTAACTTTTAATTGGTTATAAAATTGTAGTTGATGCAGTAGAGCCTTCCCTGCTCTATAGCTTTTATGGTATCAGGTCATGTGTAAATGTATAGGATAGTTCATAGGAACAATTTATGTCCGACCCATTATATTGTATATTTTCTCTAAATGCTCGAAGTTATATAAAAAATGCTCATCATAAATTAAGCCGCACCACTGAATGTACAATAGCGTGTGACAGTGTGACTTTTATGTATGTACTCAGCAAAAAAAAAAAAAAAAAGATGCATTCAGAAAGGGCCAATAATTGCGTTTCCTCTCTGTTAGAGCTTTTTTCAGGTACACACAAAACGTGGGTGTCTACGTTAAAAGAATGGAATTTACATTTCCTGCAGAGCTGGCAGGCCTGACTCAGTTTGGCTGGCAGCTTGCAACCTATGGGAACCTGAGGAACTGCTCCACAAGAGTGAGAGTGACGCCCGCCCAGCACTTCCTCAATGATGGCACCATAAGGGAGGGGGAGCTGCCCCAAAGTGAATGCAATGCCAGGTGTGTCGTTACAGTGAACTCCTATACAGATGATACCAAACAAAAAATAATTAAAAATTTATTAATATAAAAACAAAGAATGGGAATCGCACAGACACGGAGGAGGAGATGAACACAGCACTGTGCTGTGTTCGTATCCTCTGTTCTCATTATCTTCATAATTTCTTTTTAATAATTGTCTACCAACTGGTCCAATCATCAGCACTAGTCAACAAAAGTATGCTGCTATTTTTTACTCTGCATTAATACTGTGCTTACAGTTGAATCCTACAGTAATTAACAGACAAAAAAATGAGTGCGAGCCAGGCACGTTGCCAAAATTTTGATTCGGCGGCGCCCATGACAAAATGCTGTATGAGGGGGAGGGGGGAGAGGAGGCCCCAGCAAAATGGAAATCTTTGAGAGGTGGGGGAAGTGGAGAGGGGGGGCCCGGCCCCCCCTCCCCCCTTCCCCGGATACGTGCCTGGTCCGAGCCATCACATATATTTACCGCTAAGCAATTTAATTGAAATAGTCAAGGAAGCATGGAGAAGTGGGGTAGTTTCAAAGATGTCATCTTGCACAATAATAATATTTTCTGTCCAGTACTGGCAAGTGAACCATGCCACAATAGCTCCCACATTTGGATCCTTTGAAGGACGCTGAAAAATATATGCTTTTTTGTATTGAATTTTATTGTCTTCAACTATGCAATCGTGGATTTCCACAGCACCCAGTAGACCTAGTCTTACAAGGACTGTGTAAAGCCAAGACCCAGGGAGTTTATTTTATTGCTATTCACAGTTGAGGACTGTTATCCAGATCGCACCGAGGGCATGCCACGTCTTAGTGCGCAGCTTTGGGCATGCTGTGCCTCTAGTTGGGCGGTTTGGTCAAGGAAGGCATTTATGCTTTACTCGTGTGCATCGTGGTCAATAAAAGGTGAAGAAAGGATGTCGGAAGCTATACTTGCACATCTTTCCATTGAAAAGTAGAAAGGAATACAGGTGTAGGTTCTATCTTGTTCCCATGGAGGATCAATATCATTTGAAATAAATTAATAAAGGGTTTTGTTGGAAGCTTATGTAATGAGCACACCATTATTTGTTGCACTCTATTTCAGCCA
Organism: Ixodes persulcatus; assembly: GCA_013358835.2. Taxonomy (NCBI): domain Eukaryota; kingdom Metazoa; phylum Arthropoda; class Arachnida; order Ixodida; family Ixodidae; genus Ixodes; species Ixodes persulcatus. The sequence goes on along the minus strand of JABSTQ010002458.1, from coordinate 47,937 downwards.
CATCCAATTTAGGACATCACCGTTCCTGCTTTGGCTGCTGGTGAGGACGAGACAAGCCTGGCAGCCCATGAGAAGTGGCTCAAAAACGAAGTGAAGAAGTTTCATCCAGATGAAAACCAAATCAAAGAAAGGATGGATCTGACAGCAGCAGCAAGGCTGGTGGAGTTAACCACTTTGAGGATGGACGACGTGAAAGAAAAGTATCCCTACCTAATGGACTTTGACCGAGTAAGTCGCCACTTCCGTTTATTTTTCTTTTTTTTAGTGCAGTGACGGCAAAATGGGTTAATCTAGAAATGCGCTTTGCAAGCATGTCGTACAATCTCAACTTTACTTCTTTATGCTCGTCTCGTCTGTAAACGTTTACTGGCCCCTTGTCACATTTTCTGGTATATAGCATTTGTACAGGTATTTTTCGCAACAAGTTTTGCGTAACCATAACAATACTTAAAAAAACAAGCTAGCTGTCGTGATTCATGGTAATAAAAACCAAAGTCCCCTTTTGTGTCCCCGAGTTTTCTGTTTTTGTAACCATAAAATTCTGCTTCATTTTTCTATCCTATAACGACAAATGCTGTAGGACATAATAATTGTACTGCCATTTCGCTGCCCTATATGCTTTTTTGTATGAGTGCAAAACATATTTTCAGACCAAGTTTGCTCATAAGAACAGTGCCGTCCAATTCATCCGTCTTGGTAGTGACACTGACTCGAGGGCATCACCTTTTCAACAAGCATTCTGTTAAAATCTTCTTATAGAACCCAGAGCTTCACAGTGTATATATTTTTCATTGCAAACATATTTCATAGAACCACTAAAGCAGGTGCCAATATCAGTGGAAACAAGCCCAAAGCATGCAAGCATAGTAGACCATAACAACTTGATGACCTGGTGTCAAGTAATAGGTGATTCTGCCTTCGTCGCCTGTAGTTTTAATTTCATGGTTTGCAGGGAGTTCTAGAGCTACAAAAACAAAGGAGTTTTGCAAATTGTCTTGTTTGTGTGCATATGCAGAAATTTGGTCAGTGCCGCACAACGTTTCCAATATTGAGCATGCTAGGTCCGTCTACTGTGACCATGTACAGTTGTCCTCAATATGAGATAGAACACTCTGAATCATTCGATCGCCTTTACCTCCAATAAAGGTTGGTTCAGCCCAGGCACGTATCCAGGGGGCAGGCCCGGCCCCCCCCCCCCCCCCCGAAATCTTCCATTTTGCTGGGACCTCCTCTCCCCCTCCCCCTCATACAGCATTTTGTCATGGGCGCCCCCCCCCCCCCCCCCGAAACAAAATCCTGGCTACGTGCCTGGTTCAGCCATTAGCGTTTGACTGTGCTGTGTCCGCCTGTGCCGAGATTTGTACATGGCTTGCCATGGCCACCTTTGCAATGAGCCAATGGGGAGGCGACGTGTAGTGCGACGCGACACGACACAGTGAAGTCGATGCAAATGTGTGAAGGCGCCTTAAAGGTTAGCGATTGTGCAGGAGAAAGAAACTCTCTGTGGCCTTCATTCGTGTTGGCATCCGTTAGAGCAGCTGGTGATCGTGATCACCCTCATAATGAGGACAACTGTACATATCACAGTAGACTTGCAAAAAGAAACTTCCTGTGGATTTGCCCTTTAAGGTTATGCACTGCATATGGGTGTGTAATACCCTAGTTATACGGGTGGTTTGAACTGCCATTGAGTAAATATCCGTTATCGGCCCGAACTGTGATTGGTCTTAACTGAACTGAGATTGTGCTACACGGCTGTTTTGGACACAGTTGAAAGCAAAACAAAACTAACTTCTGTGTCATGTGATCAGTCTAGATGTTGAGGTAAATTACTCGAAAAGGCACTTTTTGTATAATACATATAGGTATATTACAATGTAGTAAATATCTTGTTTTTGTTTTTTTCAGATGCGTTAGAGTAAGTACTAAACAGCATTTAAGGCTAGGTAATGCAAAATCTAGGCTAGGTGGCGCAAGCTAACGTCCACTACAAAGGCGCTGCTGCTATTTGTCCATTCATACAGCTATTTTGTTCTGCCATTTTTGCCCGTTCAGCAAAATGCCGGCTTGCCAGGATTATGCCACCACATCAGGATCTGACGTCACACGCCTCACTCAATTACGCCCTTCTTTTCCGAAAATATGGCCATCCAGTTGAGATACTGCTTGAGTGATGTTTTGGGGTCTGTAGCATCCCACTGTGTACTTCTGGTGCCTTGTTTTGCAAAGTCAAATTTGAGTGCAGCACCCCTTTAACTTTTAACTTTCTAACTCTAAACTAAAAGAAATGTACCATACTTTCCAGACTATAATTCACAAACTATACTTGTCTAAAAGTTGATATTTTACACCGTACAATCTATCTACAGGTGTGGACTGTACAAGAATTTTTGTTCGAAGGTTGTTCATTATTACAAAACTGGTTAGGCCAGATTGTCGTGTTTTAGATATTTTACGCTGGGATAAAGTAATCAAGACAAGCCTGGGATAAAGTAATCGAAAGCCTGGGAAACACACCTTCAGTGTGTTTCCCAGGCTTCCGATGCCTCGCATCTGACATGTTGTTTGCTTGGGAGCCCGCAAGCAACCAACTTGGGTCAAGCTTAATCTTGAGGAGCTCTGCGATTGGCTGACGAGCGGGTCACAGATGTCCCTTTTGTGGAGTTCTCCACAACGAGTGTGGATTATCTAAGAAAATACTTTTTTTTTAAAGCCGAAATTGACCCTTGCGAATTATACACCGGATGTGGACTATAGTCTGGAAATTATGGTACCTTGTTTCAATGTTTTAACCCCTAAACGAAAAGAAGTGTAGCTGATTTTTATTCAACATTAGGGTCCTAAATGAAAGTCGCATGTGCAATGGAACAAAAAGTATACACTCGAAACGGGAGGCATCTAAATTCCTCTTCTGTTCTAGTCATTTTATCATGAACCATTGTGATGTACTAAGGTAATCTGTGTTCATTTTTGTTGTTTCTTATAATTTTTGCTAGCATCTTAAGCCTACGCTGTGATATTTAAAAATATATTCGGTTATTTGTATGGAGGACATACCTGATTTTTGTTGTGCTCACCTAATAGTTCAATAAATGATTAATAATTTAATTTGGATTTTATTGACTCAATTTTTTTTCTCGATTTTTACTAGCATCTAGGCCTATATATGTTGTGATATTTAATAGAATGCCTCAAGTATTGTATTTTGATAAGTGTGTGGTGGACATACCTCATTATTTTTTGTGCTCACATAATATCTCAATAAATAGTTATTAATTTAGTTTTCTTTTCAGTTTTTTTTTCTCGTTTCATAACAATGTTTACTTACTTGCAGCTTTATCACATGCTGTTTGTATGCAGCTGATGCCACTCGCCATGCCTTGGGCGAAAGTGTACAGGTACTACGGCATACCAAGTATGACAACTCGTAACCACCTCATATGCGAGGCAAATGACCGACGAGCGAGAGCAGGATGCAAGGACCAAGTGTCAGGATTGAACAAGCTAAGCTCCTTGTTATTTATATTTGTACCATACACTTTCTAACATTGCATAGTTTGCATGAGCACATGCTCATTATGCATGTGGGGCATATCACACTTCAGTTTTGGCAGTTTGACAATTAGACACTTTTAATGACACATTAAGATTGGTGGCAGACTCCTTCTTTAAAATGATGTTTGAGAATGCCTCCCACTGATCTATTCATGAGGAAAACTTTGATCTGTTTTGTGGAAGTATACGAGTATTAAGACCATCGAGCAATTAATAAATTCAGAAGCTTTAGGCATGGAACAAATTCTGTGCTATTTTTTTATTTTCCTTCCAAATTTTGTGGGAAGTAAAACTTAAATCACGCAAGATTTTCCTGTAAATTCCGTTTGCATATAAGTAAGCTTCACATTGAAATATTACCTTTTCTGCCATGCATATCTTGCCTTCATTATCTGACAGTGCATCTAATGCACAGCTACTTCAAGTAGCATGTGTGTTGATGCATTGCACACATATCAAATAGTGAATCCAGTTTTTGTAACAAGGTCCTATGCTGGCACTGTACTTTTGCATCTCTCCTTATTTCTTCAGTTATCTGCTCTGCATACTTTGTGGTTTTCTGGTTGCCATACCTGGTATACTGAATTAAAACTGTGAGTTGGGCTAGTTGGTACTTATGCATGGTAGAAAATAGGCCTAAAAAACACGGACAAAGAAAGAAGCACACAGGACGAGGCGTAACTTGCACAGGACGAGGCGTAACTCAGTAAAGTTCAGTTGCAAGTTACGCCTCGGGGGGTCGTGTGTGCTTCCTTCTTTGTCCGTGTTTTTAGGCAGATTTTCCACCATGCTGGTATACTGAACCCAGGTTGACAGGTGCTGAGATACAGGGTGATTCATTCTCATCGAAACAGATTCTTCTAAAATAAAACTTCTGTTTTATGCAAATTATCTTTTTACAGTTGAGTTATACTTGTCCTTGCAGACACTTTATACAGGCAAGATGGCAAGGTGGACTTATTACCTAAAATCCATCAATTAGCTTTTTAGCTACTGGTTTGATGGCACCAGCACATATTGTGAAAATGAAGGTAGTCACCTCAGACCAGCTTATTTTTCGTGACATGAACACTAACCTCAGAAAAAAAGATTCAGAAAGATTCTTGCACACAATACAGGTTGTAGAATACAATACTTTCTGGACCACTACAATACCGCTGCCTTTGGTGAAACAATATTTTCTCTTTTTTTTTTGGTCTGTCTGCTCATTTCAGGATTTATAAAAAATGACTGGTTTAAGGAGGTGACTGTATTCAATTTCGCAACAGCTGTCAAACCAGTAATTGAAAAAGTTAATCAACTAATTTCAGATGATAGTCCACTTTTAGTGCCACCCTGCCCGTACAAAGTGTCGGCTTGGCAAAGTGCTCATCTGTAACGAGATCATCTGTGTAAATAAGATAAGATTTGTTTTACAAAAGTCTATTTCGATTAGAATGAATCACCCTCAAACACCAATTAAAATCAGCATCAGCACCCTTGGTTTGCGGTGCATTGCACCGTGCACCCTATACTACTTCACACCCCTATAGGGTGCTTTGGCAGAGGGGTGCTCGTTTGCACCCTCGAAGGGTGCTCCTCCTGGTACAAGTGTTTTACACCCCTAAGGGGTGTAAAAAAGTTTAGTGTGTGGCGTTTGGCCTGGGTCAGCTGCCTCCAAATGAAAACATTCAAATTCAACTCCTGATAGCCGAAGTTTAAATTCTTTGACGGTGTCAATACCAAGTAGAGAACGTCCTCCGCAAATGACGTAAAAATCTAGTGGCGTCGTTCGGGTTTTGAATATACGACCTGAGCCCCGAAACATCCCAACACAGGAAGCGATTGATGCAGATAATGCATAAGCCGTCTCGTAGGCATGCGTAAGCGGATCTTTCTAGTCTTGTTAAGTTTCTCGAAAATCTTTTCGTTCAGAATTAAAACCTTCAAACCAGTGTCGATCAGTAACTGGAGAGGCAAGCCGTTTACCTTTACGTCAGCAATGAAGGCGTCGTACATTCTGCGGTCCTGCGACTCCAAAGACAGGACGGGAGCATCCCCGTCGATGGTGACGTTATAGTTGAACGCAGCGGTCGGACCAGGCCTCCGCGGGCGTCAGGAGGTCTGTCCACGGCCAGGACTTGGAAGTGCAGGTCGCCGGCGTTCACCATCCGCGGCAGGCGGCGGCGCGCGGCTTCGACAAACGACGGCAAAATGTCCGATCTTACCGCACTGGAAACACTGCGAGTTGAGTGCAGGACAGTTCTCCCTGGCGTGATTCCTTCGGCCGCAAAACCAACACGAGTAGTTGTCCTGTTGCGGCTCCGTTCTCGCAGGAGGCGGGTTTCGATGTGGAATATTACTCTGTCGTGCCGGCGGGCGTGGAGCATGGGCTGTTCCAGGACGTCCCCATTGAAACCTCAGAGCAGGTCTGGTGGGGTCACAAGGCCACGATGGGAACCCTGCCCCATGTTCACTGAAACAGTCGTCTCCTGAGAAGAGTGCTGGAGACTGGTCGTCATGACGAGCAGCCGCTTGTACTCGTTCGGTCTTGGGCCCTGCAACATACTGCACGGGTACAGTGGAACAGCTGGCGACGGGCTCCCCCTGACGTGGCTGATGGTACTGCTCTGCTGTGCGTGCCAGCTGCTCAAACTGCAGCGCGAGCTGCATCGCGCGCTCGAGCGTCGGTACCTGGCGACCTACGCAGTCTCTAAAGGCCGGTTCAGACACTTGCGTTTGAGTGCGTTTGACTGCGTTGCGGCGAGAACCGAAAGCGAGTCACCGGCACATCTGTGCTTCGTATGAAGCGTGGAATCCAATTCAAGGAATCTTCTTGGCACGCGATATAAGCAGCAGGGATGTCCTGGTGTCTCGCTGCCGCAACGCAGTCAAACGCAGTCAAACGCAACTGTGTGAACCGGGCTTTAGAATGCGATCCTGAACACGGCGCGAGATCAAGCCATCAAGAAAGAAATCACAAAGTCGCGTGTTCTCCGACCCGTCTTCAAACGCACAAAGCGCGTGCTGATGGCGTAACGCCGCTATACTTCATTTCACTTTATCTGCGAGCGAAGCCAAAGCTAGAAGCGCGAGACCAGCGCTTTTTGCGTTTTTGCCCAGCTCGCGCGCTCGAGCAAACCCTAAAGGCACGGAGCTTTCGTGCTAGCGCTTCCAGCTTTGCCTTCGCTCGCACATAAGGTGAAACGAAGTATAAGAATTCCGTAACACTCTCTCCTGGCTGGTGAACGCGAAGACGGAGCTTCTTACGCTCGAGCGCCAGGAATCCGAAAAAAACGAAAGGGCTCTCCACGGCCGCTAAAAAGGTCTCGAACTCGTCAAGAAGTTCCGAGTGCGGAAGGCTAGTGAATCCGAATGCGGACACTATTCGCTGCCCTTCAATGCCCAGCAACAAAACAAAGGATCAGGGGTGCAGAAGTGTTGTAAGTTGGGCGAGTTGGTATGATGACATGATGAACAGAACAGCGCACAAAAGGACGAGGACAGAGAAAAGGAACATGCAGGACACACAAGCGCTGACTCGCAACTGAATTTATTCAGTTCATTGCAATTCCGTTCATTGCAATTCCTGCTCGTGTACTCCAATTCTTAAAGGCACAACAATAATTGGACATTATCGAGACAAGACGACTCGCGAAATCTTGGAAGCACATAGCATCAACAGCCTGGGGGACTGCTGTGTTAGCCACCCATCAGTGACACTACTTCAAACCGAGACCTTGTTTTTAGATCGGACTATAGGGCAAAGACATTGTAGTTAAATGGTGTTGTGTCGGCTGTGATACGCACTGCGTGCCCCGCGTGTCTTTCAGATCGTTCTCCTCTTCTTCTTCCTTTTATGTATAAATTCAGTTGCGAGTCAGCGCTTGTGTGTCCTGCATGTTCCTTTTCTCTGTCCTCGTCCTTTTGTGCGCTGTTCTGTTCATCAGATCAGGGGTGCTATGTTGCGCTTTTTGGACTCCCAGGAGACTTGGAAGAGGGAAGTGACGTCAACGACTAGAGAAACGCAGATTGGATGTTGACAGAAGAAGACAAAATCAACATCCAATCTGCATTTGCTGCGTTGTTGACGTCACTTCCCTCTCCCTACACTCTAAGCCCGGTCCCACTTAGTAAGAGGGACATTTCTTCGATTTTTTCCCACTTAACTTTAAGCGGGGCGATAGACCTCTTAATATTACATGGGGACGCTCCCCCTTAATTAAGTGAGACACCACCCCTCTTAAAGTAAGCGATACGGCGTCTCTCTTAAATTCGAGGTCAGTCTCCCTTAGTAAGAGGGACATTTTTTAGATATTTTCCCCCTTAAATTTGGAGGGACGGTGGCCTGCTTAAAATACAGGGGTATAGTCCCCTCTTAAAGTCGGGGTCACACTGCTTATACATCATACAAAATACATTCTGCAGACATGTTCCAAAACGAGTCACCGCGACATCCGTGCCTCGTACGCCACGAAGCAACCAATTAAAGAGGTAGCTTTGTCACATGGCATACGAAGCACGGATGCCGCGGTGACTCGTTTTGGAACATGTCTGCAGAATGTATTTTGTATGATGTATAAGCAGTGTGAAAACGACTTTAGGTTATCTCTCTTATTGTATCGTAGAATTTCTGCTCCTTCGTGTTTTGACTGTAAGCTGATATGCTGCACTGCAGTGATAAAGTTCTCGCACTTTCGCTGATATTGTTCAAAGTTATTTTGTGCTGCGTAACGGAATTGAAAATTGATCTGTATAATATTTTTGATAAACGGAATCAATATGTGAAATAAAACAGTACCAATCTTTAAAGATAAACATGTGTTTTATTTTCCATGAAACAAGAAAGGGTATTGAAATGTCTGTATCAAAATAGTAATTTTATAACGATGTTCTGGTAGCTTATACAGATAAAAAAAGACGTTAGAACTACGCCAGAAATTGGCGTTTCTTAGGAACTATCACACAAAAAATTTCGTGCCGCAAAGTGACTCCTTTTGGTTATTATTAGAAATAACGATACGACCGTGCTGAAAACTATTTTTTTTTTTCAGCGGATATCACAAAAAATAAAAATACACTCTAAAAAAAAGCTTGTGCGTCTACTTTCCCGCAAAACACTTGGAAAGCCAATCACCACAACTCACAAAGGCAGCTCAGCGAATGTCGATACCGAAATATATGATTATACCGAAAAAAATGCAGTCTGATTTGTGACACTAAGCAATACAAGCGTGACGTTTTGCATTGCTTAATGTCATAACTCAGACTGAGTTTTTTGGTCTAATCTTATGTTTCAGCATCGTGATTCGCTGAGCTGACTCCGTGAGTTACGGTGATTAGCTATCCAAGTGCTGTTCGGGAAAGTAGATTCCTGTGCTTTTTTTTTTTTTTTTTAGTGTGTAGTTATCTGCTTCATTGAACTAAAAACAAATTCCTCGGCGTTGGTAACTGCTAATTGCAGTAACCAACGCCGAGTAACTACTGCTGATGGCAATTGCCATCAGAATCTCAGAATTTGTGGTTTTTGAACGGCCATATGCAATTTTCTGAGCTTCTCCGACATGAACTGAATCGAAACTCGTCATTTTCAACGAGCAGACACTGGAGGAGTTAAGGGTTTGTCCATATGCCGCAGGGTAGGAGAGTCCCGTTATGTAATACACCCATAAGCACATGACTAGTGCCTCCTCCGGAGTCGTGCTAGCGGAAAGTTTCACTGACCGGTTCCCAGAAACGGTCTGTTTCTCCGAACCGAAAAATGTCTTGGGTCCTGGAACTCTTTCGTCAGAGGTACGGTCGTCCTGCAAGCAGCAATTGTTCAAAAATTGCGTCAGCGTCAACATTGCATTTCTGTTTTGGCAGCCGCTTTTTCACGTACCATAGGTGATGAGAGAACTTCTGTCCAATCGAGTCCGGAGGATGGTCTTCAATGTTCAAGAATGTTGTTGGGTTGACTCAGCAGAAGGCCCCTTTTACCTCCTCCAGTTTTCCCAGCATGGTGACCATTGCGTGTTGGAACCGAAGCAGTGCATCCGACTTTAGCTGAATGAAAGACCATATTGTTTTCCCTTAGACACAGAGAGTGGGAATTAGAAAGAAGGTAATGAAGCGCTTGCACCTGTTTCCAAGCAGGCGGTAGGAAACAAATGCGAAAATGAAGTGCAAACAGTTAAAATATTCGAAACGCAATCTGTATACGATGTATTAGCCAGCGACATTAGTTTATGACATAACTTCAGCGACTGTTAATATTTGACACGAGAATTGACTGCTGTTTTAAGTAATTAACAAGAATCGTTTTGGTATTCCCAAGACAAAATTAGAACGCACTATAGTAGTATCGGAACATTAGAAGCCCCATGTGCTTTGGAACCATGGATTCCATTTGCGGCTTGAAGCTGCAGAAGAGATCTGATGCATGTTTTAGAAAGCAACATAATCAGCTAAAAAAAAAAAAAATTCTGTAGACATTTCGGAGCAAGCCATTCTTTTATTTCTTATTTTTTTCAGAAGCAAAGCAAAGGCCAACGGAACGTAAATAGAGCCTACCTACATTCCAGAATGCAAAAAGTTCATAAGTACTAAGTTCGTTGTGGGCGGTGTGCGGGTGGCCGCAGTAAGCGCACCACTCTGGGTGGTTGGTTCCACCGGGCAGAGGATCCCGGTAGAGCCCTCTACACGAGCTTAAGTGCACCACTCCAGGTGGTTGGTTCCACCGTGCAGAGGATCCCGGTAGAGCTCTCTACACGAGCTATCTGTGCAGAACCCCCGTCTGATTCCCTTCATGTCAACGGTTGTAGTCATTGCCACACTCTGAAAACAAGATTTTTTAACGGTCATTTAACGCCCATAGTCAACCTAGCCCTAAAGCGCCTGGGAATACAAAAAAGAAAAAAGAAACCTTGCGTCCATGTTTTTCGCAGGTGTGCGACACAGAAAAAATAAATTAAACCAGCCACAGAAAACAAACAGGATAATAAACAACATAAGTAAAATCTCCAAAAACAAAAGCATGAGCGGCACCAAAAAACAAAAAGGCCGGTTGCTTTGCCGACGCGACCGTCAAAATATAACGAACAAAAGAGTACGCCAAAGAAATATGAAAACAAACAAATGCACTCCCGGGCCACCGCTGCACCCATCCCCTCCTTCCGCAGACGGTGCGACTGGTGCGACACCGACGCAACCCGAACGCGCGGAGGAAAGAGCCTTTTTTCTTTTGCGTATTGTTTGAATTAGAAGCTCCCCCCACCCCCAATCACACACATACACACACACCATGGCTTTTTGCTCGCCTCCCACTTGAAGCAAAGGTTCATATTCACTGCAACGCTAACGATGTCTACAATATAACGTTGCGGTGTAAATTGGTGTAATGAATTCTAAGGGCAAACAAATGCAAAATCGACAACATTGTTTCCGTCAATCAACGCTCTTGGGCGGTCACCGCAAGCATTTAGAGTACACAACAAGAAAGAAATCGGCGAGCCAAGCTTACGAACACTGAGTGCCCGAGCTAGGGTGCCTTTATGTTCGTTTTGCATTAGGGAAGGTGATGCCATCCTTTGTAGTACCCTATGCCGACAGTGCACGCTCACGGATAAAATACAAGGAAATTGCCGGCAATAAAATGCCGGCGTGGCAGTGCCAAAGCTAGCAGCTTGAGCTGGGAGGAGAACGAACGCGCGTTCGAAATTAAAAAGCTGACAAAAGCGTCAGACAGAAAATGGTCTGATATCACCAGCCTAAGACAGACGCGTACACATTGGGACACCCTAGCCCGCTAAAAGTGTTTTGTGCGAAAGACAGCCCTGCGGCTCACGGCAGGGCAAACGATAAACGACGCTTTGTCCTAACTGAACGAGCAGATCCAGGAAGCGACCGCGGACTACTCTAGTCATCTGAAAACTCTCACTCTACGTGCAAAGCTCGTGCATTTCACAGCCAGCGTGAAAATATTGATGGCTCGTTATTCCAACCCGCAATGTACCCAACACAAAAGCGTCAATATAACAGAATTACTCACCCGAAGGAAGTCAAACGAGCAGCATGACGCTAGCGACTCTCCGGCCACGACCGTTTCCAGCTCTCTCCGTGAATTGGCGCGAAGCCTTAGCACCGTCGGAACTCTTTGCCGTGGATTAGTGAGCCTGCACCTCTCCTCTAGACCGAACTACACTGGGCCAGTTAAGAGGGACCAGTCCCCTCTTAATATAAAGGGACACGCGTGAATTTTTTCTGTCGGTCTTTTCTACTCAGAGGGACCACGGAAACGGTTTCCTTGGTCTCTCTTAATATGTTGGTGTCCCTCTAGATGTTGCTATTTTATTTTTCCATTTCCCTCTTAAAAAGAACTGTCCCCCATAAAGCATCGTTGTCCCCTCTAAAATAAGAGGGACAGCGTTTTTTATGAGAGACCGGTTTTAGAGTGTAGTCTCCTGGGAGTCCAAAAAGCGCAACATAGCCCCCCTGTTTCTTCCTATTTGGGCCAACACCATCGAGGCCCGCCGCACCTAGGAATGACAAGAATATGTCTCCTTCCAGCAGGCCAGGCCTGTGGTGGCGGTCCCGGAACTGCGAGAAACGGCGGTGGCGGTGGCAGCGCCGCGGACTGAACGACCGTTATCTGCCGTTGTTCAGTATTCATGATGTCTGTTTCAAAAGGATGTATTCTAAAGCAAAAGTATACGCTCAACTGTGAATGAAAGAGCGCGGACTCTTACCGCTCATTCACACTGGAAGCGGATCCGCGTTCGCAAAGCGGTTGCGAACGCGGTTGTATAAAGATCCAGTACAATTGCACGCGCACTTGATGTCATGGAGTGCGCGTGCAATTGTACTGGATCTTTATACAACTGCGTTCGCAGCCGCTTTGCGAACGCGGATCCGCTTTTAGTGTGAATGAGCGGTTACAGCTGTTTACAAAACAGAACCAAAATCGTGTAAACCCCGAAAAGAGCTTTGGCTTAAGCCGGAAAGCAGCGCACCGCAAATCAAGAACAAAAATTGCGTAGCTTGAGTCGCACAGTGATGATAAGCGAGTCGACAAGGTGCGAGGACGAGGACCGTAAGCGAAGCTCATATGCAAACAGTGGCAGCTAAGTGCCATAACGACTTCAAAGTGTAAGATTTGAAAATAGGTGAGCGACTCAAAAGATGCTCGTAGCCAACGGCTACATACAGTGAATGCAGTATACAAAGCACTTAGCAGTCGCACACCCTTACCCGGTGCTTAGGTCAAAAGGGAAATTCTGCCGGCCGCGAAACAGAAAAGACGGTGAAAAACGAAATGAAAGCAAAGAACTTGGGGCTTGTAACCGCTACAATAAACCAACGTAAGGACCCGGGATAGCTACCGGGTGGCCAAGACGATGACTACCCTAACGTTCCAAACGGCGGTTGGCTGTAGGAAAACGAAGCCCGAATTGACAGCGGAGAGCGGCAGATGCGGAGGACCGTCAGACCACGAACCCTGAACAATCCTCGTCGCCATAACATGTAGTATTATAAGACCGCGCGCTGGCTAACTAGTATACGGGGTGATGAGGTGCCGTTGGCCTAAAGGCAGGTTCGCCGGGACATCGCTGGATGCGTAAGGTCCGACTCACCGGGCTGCGATGTGGGTTCCGGGAAACGGCCGGTCATTTCGGAGCGGCGATTCCTCCGACGACATCAGATCCCGCAGGACGAGGCCAACAGACGCGTTCGTTCGGGTCGCTATCTGAGCGTGTCCTCGAGCGATCGATTGATTGAAACATTTATTATGTGAACCATACCCTGGCCTATTGGGCCTCATGTGGCATGGGGGAGAGGAAAGGGGGGTTTAGCGATGACCATGGGTTAGATGTACCGTCCAGTCCCGGAGGACTGGAGGTAGGAGATGATTGATGAAAATACTAGTGTTTGCTCAGCTGGTGCTGACGTCCTCGGGTGGGTCCATTCCCGTAGGGTCGTCGGTCGGAGGGGCGGCGGTAGACTGTTGATCGCCGCCACTCGTTCACGAGATGTCCCCGGACAGGACCATACCAGGTGATGGCAAGTCGCGGGGACGCCACAGTGCATACAATTCGGGTCAGGGCCTGTGTCCTGCTGGTCCGTTGGTCTGTGGAACCTGGCGCGCCAAACAGGGGTCACCATGCTGCGACTCTGTAGTCTGTGCAAGGCCACTTGCTCCCATCATGGAAGTCCTCGTGGGATTTGGTGGGGGTTGGAAGGTAGGAGCGCCGAGAGACGTTCTTTTCGGGCTCTCTTTTCCTCCTTCTTCGACTCAGATGGGTCATAGTCTTCGTCAGGTGGAACATCCCGTTGAACGGGCGAGGGCACCGGGCCTTGTGAGGGCTGAATACTTGCCTGTAGCAGTGCCCTCACGGCCCCGTCCACCCTCTCGTTCCCCGGGATGTCTGCGTGGCCTGGTATCCACGCGATGATGATCGTCTGTCGGGCCCCGGCCTGGCGCACAAGTTCTCGGATTTGCGCAACTGTAGCGTTGCACGTACTCGAGCGCCTTTTATTGATTTTATAACAATGGCAACTGCAACCTATTCAGTGAACTCGCGTGATGTGATGTGACGTAACTTTCTCTTTTACACATTACTTCACTTATCTTTACGGTAAGAACACTCTAACCTACCTCTTGGCAACGATTGGCTGTTCTTCTATGGGTCCTTTCCCAGATTACCTCTAGAATTAGGCAGTGTCTACTCTCCCGGCAGCAGGAAGAATAATTTCCCCAAACTTCTATCTGTAGTCGCCTCCCATTTGCCTGAAATTGTGTAACAAGTGCCGATAGAATACTGACTTTTTTATTTTCCCAGCATTGTGTGCAAACACGTTTCATTGACAACTCTTCGTGGATACAAGTTTTATGGACACACCTTTCGTCGAAACGAACATATCACCTACACCCCTTACGCGAATTGCACGCTGTGGGGCGTTTTGTCGCACGTGTATCCTCGGCCAGCGGACCCGTTCACGCAATTTCGCGGCGAAAGTCTGCGACGGCTCATTACAAAAATGTTATTCCACCTGGCCCACCTCCACCCGCCATTTGCGGCGACAGTCTGGGGTGACTTATTATATAAAAAAAAGCTAATCCTAGCAGTGAATAAAATTATCTGTCGATAGAACATAGCGTGTCAATGAAAAGATCTGCCGATGTAACATCGTTCAAGTAACTAATTGCCACCGCCTATGAAAGGCGCGTGCCGGTAAAATTTTAGGGAAATTATTTTCCCAGCTGCCGGGAGAATAGGCACTATAGCCCAGAATTACCCCGATTCTTGTTTGCTTTGCAAACTTCTCAGTTGTATAAAAGCTTAGTAGTACCTTTCACATTTCACAGACCGCTCGCACGTTTGTACTTGTCTACGGAATAGGCTGTATGTAATAAACTTCTACGAAATTTGAAAACAATCTTTTGTGTCTGTTTTCTTTTCTATTTGCAAACGCATGTGCGAGTACATGCTAACGAACAATTTGGGTGAGTATCAGAAGGGCGCGTTCAAATGTGTGGTCACGTGTCAATTAGAAGGGCCACCCGTATCAAGCGGGTACCATATTCAACAGGTACCGTATCAAACGGGTGGCGTATCAAACGGGTGGCGTATCAAACGGGTGGCGTATCAAACGGGTGCCGCATGAAACGGGTACCGTTTTAAACAGGTACAGTTCCAAACAGGTATTCGTATTCCATAATTACGTTTGATCCAAATAGGTCGACAGCTTTGCCACCAGTTTGATTTAAAGGCCTGTTCACACATGCAGCGGAGCGCTACAAGCATAGCGCTTACCTCGCGCTAAGCGCGCGCTGGTGGGAGCGTTCACCAGCTTTGTACCGCACCGTCAAAACTGTTGCTCATGGCAGACGATAAAGAGCTGACGGCACGTGAGCAGCGCTACATTAGCGCTTCGCTGCATGTGGGAACCGGCCTTAAGCGGGTCGAACAGTTTGCCACATGTTTGTATGTCAAATGTGTTTTTGTTTTCAGTAGGGGAGCCAGACAGTTTGAGCTGCAGCGATAGTTCTGGTGCACGTCGTCTGGGGCGGTATAGGGCAGTGCCGCTGTTTTTTCAACGGAAAGTGTCAAGCAGAGTCTTATAACGTGGCATACGCTCTTAAGCGCTTCTTGGAGCTGTCGGCGGATTTTCTTGCTCGTCGAATCGGTCCAGCACACCACAGGGCCACGTCATCTGCGTAGATGGAAATCTGTATTGGAAATGATCCCTGTTGTTGCAGTAATTTCGGAAGAGCTGACATCGCAACGTTGAACAGTAGAGGCCTCAGAAAACCTCCTTGAGGATGTTCGAGGCGGGGCTTAGGCCGCACGTCCGGGAGCTTCCTGGCTCGTGACGACGACCATTCCCCGAAGTGAAGAACCCAGGGGTCCAGTGGAGGTGGGAGAATTGGTAACGTAACGAACGGTTTAATTACATGGTAGCGATACAGTCGTCAAATCCAAGAGAACAAATGGAGCTCTCACGCCCCGCCTTATATAGGGGTCCGTTTTCTCCCTCTCTCTCCGCCAGGGCAGCAGGTGCGACAGCCACGTGCTTTGCAGCTGGGTCCGGCGCGACGTAGACAGAAATGAGTCATAGCCAAGGTTCTCCGCAGTTAGGCCAGGCCTCTCTCCCCTTCCGGAGCGCACGAACCCACACGCACACACACACACGTCCCGTTGACGTCACGGACGCGTTGAGACACGTTTTGGGCAGCCTTCGACAGGTGGGCGTCAGTCCTGAACACGTCGGGACTCGTTTTGGGACTCGTTTCCGCAGCGTTGAAACTCGGAAGAAGGTTGCCGAAGGTTCCATTCTTAACAGCCCCTCCGGGGCCAGGGAAACCTCGAATGGCCGGTGGTACAATCGCTGGCCTGAAGAGGTGGGCTTGGAGTAGGCCTTGAGAAGACGCTGCAAGCACCAAACAAACTCCCAAACCTCTCACAACGGAGGCATCAGCGGAAACGTCCCCCACAACACCACGCCACACCGCAGTCAAACGCTCGGAATTCGCCAAAGACCCGCCAGACTGGATTACGGATTACCAAAATTTGGTACAATTCCGGGTATCGAGACCCCCTGTCGCCAAAAAAACTCACTTTTCCAACGAGGTCACTAAGAACAAAAGACAAAAGACAAAAACTTTTCGCAATTTGTGAGGTCATTTTGGGGTTTCAACGAAATGCTCCCACTTAGATCCTCATTCCCGTGGATGACGAAGACCTCTGAGATCATCCCTACTATTTTTCGTGATGTCAGAAAAATCTGCTCAACCCATCGGCATTGCCGTTAAATTTGCCTTTCCTTTTTCTTACGCTGAAGTCATAGTGATCGATTTTCACGTGATTTCTTGACGTGAAAATGCGGTCCTTATAGCGCCGATAAAACAATCCGCCTCTTTCATGCCCCGTCACATTGGTCCTAGCAATCTCCTGAGCTGTATCGCGAAACCCTGACACACTAGGGTCGCTCTTCTGCTCGACTCTGTCTACTCGTAGCAGAGGACCAAAGTTACGCGACGCCGGAGCTACGAGAGATCTTTCACTGATCCCCTCTTCCTCCGCCTTTTCCGCCGGCGCGGTGGGACGGCGTACGCTTCCTAGTGCTACGAGGTCGGGCTGTTCTACAACCTGGTCCCCCTCATCCCGTTCCTCTGCCTCCAACTCTGGGAGTGCTTGCTCCCCGTCAGCTGCTTCTGGCTCTGGATCACTCGTCAACAAAGGGGCAAGCTGACGCGATTTGGACCTCGTCAACGCTTGAACCAGTCCTTCTCCCAGTTGTTGACCCCTTTCGCGCAGCAAGAAATCTGACCGGTTAGAAAACAAATAAGGATATTCCAACGGGACTGTTTGCGAGACAGCCGCCTCTGTCACTAGCTCTCCGAACGGGCCAGTTATCCTTACTGTCGCCATAGGCAGACAGACACTGTGCTTTTCAAGCAGCTGCTTGATCCAAACTACCTTTCCCGTAAAATCGGAGGGCGTTACATACGACGGATGGACAACGTCCATCGTCGCTGCACTGTCACGAAGCACCCTGCACGGCTTTCCGTTTACCTGGAGCTCGTGAAGATAGGGACGAAGGAGCTTCAGGTCCTCGTCACGTCCGTTCACGCACGAGAACACAACCCGCGGTTTCTTACATCTGGCCGCTGTGTGTCCCGGCTCCTGACAGTTGTAGCACAGGAACGGCTTCCTTGCCTCGAACTGCCCTGTTGGGCTTTTCCGCGCCTCGTCTCCGTTCGAGTGTTCTGCGCTCTTTTCTGGGACCTTTTGTCCTGCTTCGGGCTTCTCGGGCCCGTTTTCTCGCGAGCCGTTACCCTGTCGGAAGGTCTTGCGCTGATCGCTTCGGCCGGATTCGCTTTCCTCTCCGCTCAGCTTTCTACGCGTTGCGTACTCTTCGGCTAGCTCAGCGGCCCTTTCGACAGAGTCGACTCCCACCCTGTCCTGCACCCAGAGCTTGACTGACTGCGGAATGCTACGAAAGAACTGTTCGAGGCACACACACTCGACTACCTTGTCTCGGCTTTCGTACACTTCCTCGCTCTTCAACCATTCTATCAGGTTGGTTTTAAGCCCGTACGCGAATTCCGAGTAGCCCTCGCTGCTCTTTTTGGATGCGTTTCTAAACCTTTGACGGAACGCCTCGGCAGAAAGGCGGTACCGCTTCAAAAGGCTGGACTTCACCTTGTCGTAGTCGTCCGCGTCTCCAGCACTAAGGCGCGCGACAACCTCTGCAGCCTCACAGGGCAACAGAGTCAAAAGCCGCTGCGGCCACGTTTCTGGGGCGAAGCTCAACTTCTCACATGTCCTCTCAAAGTTAACTAAGAATAGGCCCACGTCTTCCCCAACTTTAAACGGCTGCATGAGCTTCTTCATTTGATACGACTCGGTCTCACTTGCTCGTACCGGAGCCCCAACTCTACTGTTCTGCGAGTTTAATCGTTGTTGTTCAATTTCGAGCTCTAGCCTTTTCAGCGCTCGCTCCTCTGTCGCCGCAGCCTGCGCTCGTTCCTCTCTCGCTGCAGCCAGTTCCCGCTCTCGTTCCTCTCTTGCTGCAGCCTGTTCCTCTTTCGCTGCAGCCTGTTCTCGCTCTCGTTCCTCTCTAGCTGCAGCCTGTTCCTCTTTCGCTGCAGCCTGTTCTCGCTCTCGTTCCTCTCTAGCTGCAGCTTGCTCTCGTTCTCGTTCCTCTCTAGCTGCAGCTTCGCTCTTAGCGTTCTGAAGCAGTTCCCACGCAATTTTAATTTCCTCTGCTTCCGCGCTCTCTGAAATCGCTTTACTGATCTCAGATTTCTTCATCTTTTGCTCCACCTCCACACCCAATTCTTCACATAAACAGAGTAAATCTGTTCTCAGTAACCTCATCAGATCCATGATCGCTGCTCTTTAGCTTTGGCTTTGCAATAAAACTTGTCGCGAGGTTGTACACAAACCTAGCGCACGAGTCAAACACTAAGGATTCCCAGCAGTTCAAAATTAATTACCCATAATCTGAAGCCTGGCGAATCTCAAAGCAAAGTCCAAACGCTCACCCGCAGATGTAGCACGATGTCGCATGGTCCGATCCCAACCGCTGCCAACCAGTTGTTCGAGGCGGGGCTTAGGCCGCACGTCCGGGAGCTTCCTGGCTCGTGACGACGACCATTCCCCGAAGTGAAGAACCCAGGGGTCCAGTGGAGGTGGGAGAATTGGTAACGTAACGAACGGTTTAATTACATGGTAGCGATACAGTCGTCAAATCCAAGAGAACAAATGGAGCTCTCACGCCCCGCCTTATATAGGGGTCCGTTTTCTCCCTCTCTCTCCGCCAGGGCAGCAGGTGCGACAGCCACGTGCTTTGCAGCTGGGTCCGGCGCGACGTAGACAGAAATGAGTCATAGCCAAGGTTCTCCGCAGTTAGGCCAGGCCTCTCTCCCCTTCCGGAGCGCACGAACCCACACGCACACACACACACGTCCCGTTGACGTCACGGACGCGTTGAGACACGTTTTGGGCAGCCTTCGACAGGTGGGCGTCAGTCCTGAACACGTCGGGACTCGTTTTGGGACTCGTTTCCGCAGCGTTGAAACTCGGAAGAAGGTTGCCGAAGGTTCCATTCTTAACAAGGAACATTCTAAGTCACAGTGTGGGGACTACTAGTCGCTTCGGGGGTTCTTACCCGAAAGGTTGTAAAGGATAAGAATGCCTTCACATAGGCGATCATTTGACCATTTACCCCGAAATGTTTGAGACGCTGGAGAATTCCTTTGTGCGGTAGATTGCCAAATGCTTCTTTTATGTCTAGAAAGACACAATGAAGCACTTGTTTGCGTGCTTTCTTCTCTTCCAGCGCAGACGCCAAGTTCACCATTGCATCAATTCTGCATCTTTGTGCTCGAAATCCTGACTGTTGGTTTGGCATTCCTTGCGAATTTTCAAGGTGCCAGGTGAGTCGTCTGGTGCTTTTGTTTGTACGAGAACTCACACATAAAAGGAACGTTGCAGAGTCACGCGCTGGTGCCCGTTCATTTCTGAGCACTGCAGATGATTGGGATACAGTGCTCTAGAGAGTTGTAGTGGCAAGAGCGGCGGCCGCCCCGTGAAGATTTTGCGCGTAGACGACACCGTGGCGTTGCTGTTCTGAGCCTTAGGAACGCGGCCCCGTCAGCCTCGTCATCGGCACTGCTCGGCGTGTACTAGTGTGGTTCCACTGGAGCTTTCTGCGACGCAGAACAATTGTTAATGTGAAGAATTGTAGGTCTTCCTTTGGGGTAGTGCCTCTAGAGTGTGTGCTCTCCTTCACTTGGAATGTTCGCGTGTTTTGAGAGAGATTATTTGATTTGTTCTGCGACCTTGTAGCGCGCCCCCGTCAGCCTCGTCGTCGGCGCTGTTCGGCGAGTACTACTGAGTTTCAACTGGAGCTTTTCGCGAAGCGGAACAATTGCCAATGCGAAAAAATTGTGGTTCTCCCTTTGGACGAATGCTTCTAGAGTGTATGCTATCCTCTACTTTTAATTATTGCGTGTTCTTGAGGGAGATTATTTGATTAATATCGACTCCCAGCCCCCCCCCCCCCCCCTCCCTTCCCCGTACTGAGTCCTGACAGGTCGTTCATCAATGCTATCACTTGAGCTGCACGCTCTATAGTTGCGAAAGAAACCACGCGATACTGATATATCAAGGAAACATAGACTAATAAATCTCAATAAATACAGAAATTGTTTAATTGTGAGCGGAGCAATAAACTGGTGTCTTGTTTTTTGTCGTCGCTGATGCGGGGGCCAGCTTCGTGGAAGGCGCAAGGCCGAGCGCGTTTGGGAACGGCCAAAGTGCCACTGCAACTGGCGAACATATAACAAATTGTCTTTTCTGGAAGGCAGTCTATGAAGAAAGAATACCTCGACTGAGAGTACATGACGCATTAAAATACAATATGAACGCAAACTTCAACAACCCCTAATATAAAAAAAGATTATTCTCAACGCACTGCTTTATGACCTCTCAAAGGTGGTAATACACTTCATCGACATACACAGCAAGCACATGACAGATACCCAGCAACATACTATGCAAAAAGATTACAAAATAATCATAATATATTGCGGCACAGAATCCTAACCTCTCCGCCATTGACGGTGTGCACATAGTCCCGAGGGATAAGGTGCGGTTCAAAATGTCTCTCGCACACCGCTAATGTCTCGACGAGGCGTTTAACTTCCCGTTTAATATTTTGTTCCCACTCCTTTGGCGCACGAAACAGCGACGGCTTACGATTGCTGGTGCTCCGGCTGCCCTTGTTGTTTGGGTAGCCCGACTTACATCCCGGCGCGAAGCAGTGTGTGTCCGTCTTTTTCCTTGCATTCATGACCGAGACGGCAACGGAACGGTGAAGACTCCCCACCACTACACCACACCATGTATATACTCATCACATTATCATGTTCACTAGACGCAGCACCGCGGGCCTCCAGGGTACGGGCTGCTGCCTTTCCGCGTTACTAACTTTATTTTTTGGCTCTCCAGAGCCAAAAAATAAAGACTAAAAACTAAAGAAAAGTGCTACGGTGCTACGTTCGGGAGAAGCGTACCGCCTCAGCCTCGCCTTGTTTTTCACTCATCGCACATCTGCCCAACGTTACTGGAGCAAGCTTGCTTTAGTAACGTTGCATCTGCCATCTGCCACCAATTCTCCTAGGGCCCGGAAATCCAGCGCCACTCGCGGCCATCTACATCGACCGTCTTCACGCGGCCCATTGTAAGCGGGCGCCGCTCTTGCCACTCCAACCTCTAGAACAATGTAATTGTGAGATGGAGTACAGCTCCTGTGCACGCGCAATGCCCCACCCTGGTGCCCTGGTCTCATCGAGGGACAATTATAAAAAATACTACTACTACTACTAATCATCATCATCTTCGTCGTCGTCCTCGTCGTTGTCATTATCATCATAATCAGCATCTTTTTTGCTCAGGAGAGCCGCAGCGCCGCAGAAAGGCAAGAGTCAGTACCTTGGAGGCCCACGGTGCTGTGTCTGGTGATGGTGATTGTGTGATGTATTATGCAAGATGAAAATGATGTTGACTATGATATGGTATGTGCAATTCCGTTAGGCCTAGCAGCGGTCTTCGCAATGGTGGTCTTGGGTGATGAGAAAGATAAGGATAACAACCTTTCGTCTCTACTATTTTGATCTTTGCCAACACCTTTTACACACACAAAAAAGAACTCGTCTAAAAATAATACCTTGATACTCCTCATAATAGGAAAATACGTTTATCAGAAGAGAAAAAATGAACAAACTATATTTTCCTTATTATTTAGACTGAGCCGATGCACGCAGCTCGTGGTCCCGTGGTGATGCGCGAAGAAAGTGAAGAAGACGCACGTTTTTGGACGTTCCGCCAGGGTTTGTGACTTCGTTCCGTCCCTGTGCCTGGCCTTCATTTTCAATGCAGCCCCGGCGCTTGCGATCCAAGCCCAATGTTGTATCTTCTAGTTAATTACTTTCCGGTCACTTCGTCTTCTTCTGTCCTTTGCCCTTTCTACTTCCTCTTCTTTACCGAAAAAGATTAAAGATAGAGTCTCGTGGCAGCTGCGCTCAAGTGTGGTCGTTCCATTCCGGGTCTCCAGACACCACATCCTTTCTGGCGACGAGGATGGGATAATCTTTGCGTCATCTCTGAAAAACTTTTGAAAGACTTCCTTTTCGACGATGGACACTGACGAGCCGGTATCCAAAAGGAACGTAAGTGGTCTACCGTAGACACTTACGTTGATGTAAATTCCCATCCGGGAAGGCGTGGCTACATGGCAAACCTGTGTCTCGTCATCCTCTTCGTCGGAAAAGATTTCGTGGATTCGCACGTGACTTTGACGGTGGACAGGTCGGTGCCTGCTGCGGCACACGCGCTGGAAGTGTCCGATCCGGCCGCAACCGTTGCAAGTCTTTCCTCGTGCTGGACACGTGTCGTAGCTCTGACAGCGGTCCACCCCGAATCCACAATTTGCACATGATCGACCGTCGCGATAGGTTTCGCGCCGCTTAGGTGTTCGGGCATGAAATGCTCGGCGCGACTGTCCAAACGCAGTGGATGGAGTCGATTGCTGGTGACGCCTTCCTCTAATTTGGACCCAAGAAACCCGGCACCAACAGGGAAGTTTAGTCAAAGGTCAGCCGACCATCACCAATGGCAACCACCGCCTGCACCATCAGCTGGTTCTCCAACACCATACGGACAACTGACGAGGTCAGCTTCTCGGCCGTCATCGCCAACTAGGGACCTACCTCTATCGGTACCTCCGCCAGGTCCAGCGGGAGATGCGCCACGGCCAGATCGACCACGGCGGGAACGACGACCGCCAGTACGGTTTGGGGACTTTGTCTCAAGATGACAAACTTTCTGACTCTCTATATGAACATTTCTACTTCTGTCTGATTTATTTTCGATTTTCTTTGTGAATTTTTCTCTTATACTTCTTCTATATTTTTAACCTGTTTAATTACTTTCTTCAAATGGGAGGGGGGAAAATGTTGTATCTTCTAGTTAATTACTTTCCGGTCACTTCGTCTTCTTCTGTCCTTTGCCCTTTCTACTTCCTCTTCTTTACCGAAAAAGATTAAAGATAGAGTCTCGTGGCAGCTGCGCTCAAGTGTGGTCGTTCCATTCCGGGTCTCCAGACACCACACCCTTCCCTTCAGAAGCCAAGAACGAGCAGAGACCTACTTTCCCACGAAAGTCTCCTAGCCTGGAAGACAACACGGCCTGCCGTCCGAGGAACGCCCCGATTGCCTCTCCGAGAGACGCCGTAAGCCCTACTCGTGCTCCGGAGATGAAGAAAAGCGGTAGTGTCAGTAGACCTTAGAATTGTTAGACAACGATGTCTCGTTAATATGGACACCTCCGTTCCCACAAAAGAAGCGTCAATAATGTGAGTTGTCCATATTAGCGAGACAAAAATGCACGTATTTTTGTCTCGTTATTATGCACAGGTCGTAATCGCACCGTAGCAATAGTCAACTTGTTCTTGCCGAGAAAAACAAATTCGGTGGAATGAAATATATGCGGCAGGGAGTACGCGCGCAGCACCATGGTCCAACACAATGGCCGCTGACATTGAAAGACCTCTATACAAAACTAGACACATCAGTAGTTTAGCCCCGTGTTCCCGCACAAAAGCGCGGTCCGAATTCGAGCTAAAAACATGCTTTTTGTGTAAGAAAATGGGGAAGCCGGCTAAAGGCTATCTCGTGAATCACCTGGGTGTGTTAAAGAAAATTTAGTCTCCCCCCCCTCTTTTGCCCTCTTCTTTCTTAAAGAGCCCCTGAAAAGAAAAACAAATGTTTTATTTTTTTTTTAAACAGTCTGGTTGGGACACGCGTGTCGAACAATGAACTTTACGCGAAAACAATATTTTTAGAGCGATATTGACGGCGAGAGATTTATTTTAAATTTTGCGCGCAAAGTGTATGACATCACGAAATGTTCATAGGCTCTCTCCGCCACAACGTGATGGCCAAGCCGATCCACCTCTCCTTCACGCCCCCGAAATGCCGAGAAAGAAAACAATTGGAAAGGAGGTGACTACTGACTAAATGGCGTCTCGCACCGTCAATATTGCTCCGAATATTTTTTTTTCGCGTAAAATTAATTAAACAGTCTAGTTGGGACACGCGTGTCCCAACTAGACTGTTTAAAAAAAAAACGTTTTTTTTTTCTTTTTAGGGGTCCTTTACACCAAGCGATGCGACGTTCATAAAAACCCGTCAATCGAAGCGCCGAAAGTGGCCTGTTGACCTACTCCATAAGCTTTTCCGAATACGCCTGCCGCAAAGCATGGTCCTGAATGAGGTGTCACTTTCGCCTGGAGGACTCAGGGGCGCCATTGGCTATGCGCGAATCTTGTGTTCCGGTGCGGAATTAGGCAATTCGCCTAAATCGGCATTAATGAACTAATTGGTTATTATAAGTTTTTTTCTAAAAAAGAAAAGAAAAAATGAAAGCCGTTTACAACTTCCTGTAACGCCGAATTAGAGCGAAGCTTTTGAGGTGGAGGAGGGAAGGGTACTGAGGGGAGGGTATACCCCTCCTCCGTCCTCCTCACCTCCTCATCCTGCGTGCTACTTCTCCCTCCGAGCGGCGTCGCCGTCACCTCACGAGGGTCACGTGACCTCACGAGGGTCACGTGAAGATGACGTCATCAGTGATCTCACCAGTGACGTCACGTGTGACGTCATTAGTGATGTTACGTGACGTCATCGTGATGACGTCATCGTCATCATCATCGTCATTATCACTGATGACATCACCGTCATCGTCACTGATGACATCATCAGTGACGTTTCCAGTGACGTCACGCGTCCCATAATGCACCGCGCGGTTACGCCGACGCCGCCGCCGAGGGCGACGCCGCTCAAGCTGGAATCGGGCGCCTAAGAGCTGCGCTCGAAAAGAAAGAAGCCGCTTCCCTTTAAATAGCCCCCCTGAAGAAGGTGCCGAGCCGGCACCGAAACGTTGGGACCCTACGATCTTTTAGGGATTGGTTGGCGTTTGCCTTTTATTTATAACGCTTAACCTAACCAGGCAGACGTCTGCCAAAATGTTCAACTAAAAGTCAGAACGTAAGATTATGAGATTAGTCAAGCTTTGGGCAGTTGCCAGAAAAAACTTTCAACACGCTATAATTGCAACTGTCTACGTGTGAAAACTTCAGGGCGTTCACGTCAAGCCAGTGAAAGAAGGAAGCGCCTCGCCGCACAAGAGGAACCGGAAGGACTCCCTCGTGGCCCCGAAAAAGGACAAGCTCATGGCGAGCAAATCTCCGACCGAGGACGACGCTAGCGGATTTCAGAAGCGGACTAAGGGCCTGCACTTGCCTAGGATCAGGCGCAAGACCGAAGTGGAAGACGCAGAAACGATTGCTAAGCTAAGGGGCCTGGTACGAATTCAATCTTGATGTCCGCCATGTCGAATTCAGACGCGTCTAAGTTGGGGCAGGATACCAATCCATCTTTTTTTGTTTTCAATTGGTGCCATAAGTGTGACGTTACCGCTCCAAACAAGCCGTTGCTAGGGGCGTTGTTATGAACGAATACATGGGACTGGATTAGGCTCCGAAAGAATGACCGGTCAAAAATCGGACGTGGAATTTAAACATCTAAAAAGAATCGATATAGGGACCCTTAGATTTTACTTACCACGAAACAACTTTGCCGAGAATCGGCCGTTCCTGAAATATTTACGACGTCAACTTCCGGTCCTCGAGACGTCTCGAGATGCCTGCTGCAGACGACAAACGCATGACAAACGAACACCGAATGACTGAAGTATGCCGTCTGTGACAGTTTGAATCTTTTGCACAATGATACGATTTTGTAATTATTGGGAACACGGCAGGGCTAAGGACACTCACCAGGTTTATCAAAACGAATTGTATTTCCGTGCGATACGATACTGTCTGACGAAAATCAGCATACGCATGTAGATGTGCTAAAAAATACAGCTAGAAAAAGAAACTGTTTAGAAGATGCTATCAAAGCATCGTCGGAATCTTTTTTTTAATATTGCTCTTGACGTGCGTTGTAATGAAGGAGCAATTATTTTGACTATAACAGCGGTTTGAAATCCCAAACTTGGTCTTTCAGCTTCGGAATTAAAAACAGCGCGAAAAGACGAGGACCAGACGAAGAAGTAGTTCGTCTTTTCGCGCTCTTTTTAATTCCGAAGTATGTATCAACTCGCCCAAGCCTCAGCTTTAGCTTCGTTTTTCAGGCTCGCAATATGGGGGTCTGTTTCGCACTTGCTTGTTGTCCCCACACTGAGAAAAGATCCTATTGATTGTTAAGGTTTGAGTAAGAACATGAATAGCGAAGGGGCTGGATAATAACATCCAATAAGTTATATCGTCACGTGCATGACCCAGGGGGACCGCTACTTCTTACATCTAGAAGATTCGTGTTCACTCTTACTTCGAGTGTAAAAATATAAGGAGGCCAGAATGGCCTCGTCTAGTGAGTCTGGGACATTCTAGGTCGAATGTTCGTGATGCCATATGTTGTAGATGAGGAGTCGAGCGTGAGCTTTGCCGACTCACTCGAATTGTCCCGACGACGAGGCACATTCCCTCTCGCTCCAGCCGGCTGCCACGCCGACGCAACGGCGCACGCTGCTGCTGTTTCGACGGATTTCTTCTTTTGTTTCTGGCACAAGATCGCCGATTAAACCTTGATTTTCAGTTTACGCTTCTCGAGCCTTTCTATCCACGACATTTCTGGTAGAGGTGCCGGGTAAAGGGGAAAGCATTCCTGCTCGGTCGTGCACGTATCAATATTATACAGTTTTGTTTAAGCTTTACAGTTTTGTCTAAAAAAGCCGTGAAAGTTACACTTAAGTGGTTTGTGCGTGTGAAGTATACAACCAAAGGGCCATTATGTGGGTGGATAATATTTGCAATAAGTCGGCTAATTATTTAAAAAAACGTAAAAAATACAGGGACACAGACGAAGGGAT
Source organism: Ixodes persulcatus (assembly GCA_013358835.2). NCBI lineage: Eukaryota > Metazoa > Arthropoda > Arachnida > Ixodida > Ixodidae > Ixodes > Ixodes persulcatus. Next base: position 20,422 of record JABSTQ010002458.1, on the reverse strand, counting down.
ACAGGACAAGGCGCTTTTTGTTTGCAATGAACCAACTGGCCCAAATCTCCACTTTATTGTAATTCATTAAAACTCGTTAATTACCTTTTTAATTAGTGAAAACACATGGTTTCAATTATAAACTTACTGAGCGTCATTGAAAACCACCAAATCAACTCTTTTTAGAACGACTTGAAGTTCATGGGAAACTCGGGGGCGCGCCAAAGTTACCACTCGTGAAGCAGGCGTAACGCTAGCAGTGGCGGAACGTGTATGCATCTCCCCAATGTTTAAGTATACACACACATACACACACACGCACACACACACACACACACACACACACACACACACACACACACACACACACACACACACACACACACACACACACACACACACACACACACACACACAAACAAACAAACACACACACACACACACACACACACACACACACACACACACACACACACACACACACACACACACACACACACACACACACACACACACACACACACACACACACACACACACACACACACACATATATATATATATATATATATATATATATCTCCGCGTTCCGCCACTGCTAGCTTAACGCCTGCTTCACGAGCGGTAACTATGGCGCGTCCCCGAGTTTCTCACGAGCTTCACGTCGTTCTAAAATAAGTTGATTTAGTGGTTTTCGATGACGCTCAGGAAGTTTCTAATTAGAACCATATGTCTATTTTCACCAACTAAAAAGTTGATTAACAAATTTTAATTAATTAGCCAACTTACCGAAAAGATTAGCCCCCCACATGATGTCCCCCTGGCCCTATAACTCACTTGTACAAACCGCTTAAAAGCGTCACTTTCACGGCCTTTTTAAAACAAATCTCCAAAGCTTAAAACAAAACAAAAAACACCCTGTATACATTGCGGACAGTTCGTTTCGTCACTCAAATGTTCACTGAAGAACTTTGTTGCCAGAAATCTCTGAAACGTGTGCTGGCTTGCACTTCGACCTTGATGCACTTCACGTCGTCGTCGTACGTGATTCGTCTTCACAGTGTTTTCACCTTCTCAAGTATTGTGGAAGCGAGATCCAATGGGGAAGGCGTTCGGACGCTCCCGCAGCTTGTGCGTCGATCAAATCGGTGTACTTCGCCTTCGAAATCCCGCAGAAAGGTGACCCTGAGAATAAACATTTCGTCGATCGTCACCAACTTCATTCTTCGCAGTCGCGTACTCCCTCAGTAAAAACCACTAAACCCGCGAAGCCATCGTGCCGACTGCTAACAAAGCAAAACCGATTGTGAAAGTTTGTTACGCGCCTGTGTCATCGCTTTATGGTACTGATACGATGGAAAAAGTCTTCATGATTAGATATCGAAAAGAATAGTTACTTTTTCATCAGACAATTTCTAACCTCCCGTCGAAACCCCATGCATTTGTTTATAACAACGACTCTAGCAACGTTTCTTTTAGCGGAGCGCCATGTTCTGACACCATCGCTTACGGGGTCCATAGACCATATGTGAAATCGCTCCAACGTCTGGCAACACTCTGTGTGCTGCCATCTTTGTTGCGGTGAGATTCTTCTGCGGTTTGTCAATTTCCTAGCGTTGTCGTTAACAATTGAGGTCAACTGCTCACTGTCATCGATCGTCTTTCACACCTGCGAGCCAAGGGTTAGTATTGTTTTACGCTGTTCTTGCACATCTATTGTCGTGCTTGTCGCCCGTCAGGTCGCTGGCTTCTCGTCGCAACCAACATGGCGGACGTACACTTCAGCTCGAAATGTGGCTTTGAGTGCCGGCAGAGGCACGGGCGCGGGTGCCTGGTTTTCGAAAGCGCTTTCTCTGCGCGAGTGCTTGTGCGAGTGAAGCATTCTTCAGAACTACGCTTTCGCGCCCTGGCCTTTGCCAGCACCGAAGCTAACTGGTGAGACAAAGGACGTTCATTGGCGCCACACTATACTCCATTTCACGATAACTTGGCGAACTGTGGAGGCTGCGGCGCCCGCGAACCAATAAGGGTGCCCGTGCAAGGCACGGGATAACACTCCACGGTCGAGGCCACCGGGTCCTCATTTCCGCCACAGCAACAGAGTCCTCCGCGACAAAAGTAGTTCTATGTTCCTTTTCCTTTCAATGGAATTTGAACTCGTGCGATTTCTTCTATAACGAGAAGATATAAAGATTGAAAATAAATATTCACAAATTTAGTAGTTTAAATTATATTTAAACCTAGAAAGTTACGCCACATTCGTATCCGCTCGATTTTTTTTCGCCTTGTAACGCCGTGGCCGTTGGCGATTGCCGGCGATCGCAGCCGTGTAATCGGTTGTTTCCGCTCAAAGCATCGCACTGTTTCTGGCATAAGCACCCGTCACAGATTCGTGGCGAAATTGAGCGTATGATTGTCTCATGAACTGTTTCCGAAGTGCTCGCTATTCTAGCGGACGGATACGTTGCTGCGGTGGACGTTTGTCCGAAGTTGGTTGGTTTCAGAGCAGACGACTCTTGGCTAGCAGACGACATCCGGTTCCTCCGGGCCTCGCGTCTCGCATTTGGGGTGGTGGCACAAATGCTCCGGTGACGTCGGGTCACGTGCCTCGCTCCGACGCTCTTATTGGGTCGCGGGGCCCTAGCCTCCACAGTTCACCAAGTTATCGTGAAACGGAGTATAGATGGCGCTGAGCATTTCGCATATGGTTCATTGAAAGGAGCTAGAATTGAAGGGGTTCATGCCACTAGTTTTATTTTTTTCCAACCTAAATTTTTGTTGTGGTTTTGTTTAAACAATATATTTTATTCCATGTAGCCTAACTCAACTATGTCATAAGAGTCGTCAGACGTAAAAGGTCTATTTGCTCGTTCTCGCGTGAGTTGAAACGTGATGGCGCCAGGGTGCAAATAGCCCACAACCACATCCGGTTCTGAAGTAGACGCCGGCTTTTGCAGTATTTGCGAAATTAAATATACACGCTATCTTCTGGAAATGGCGACTTATAGCACTGTCAGACTTAATTCACGCTTATGATAAAATCATGATCAGTACAAAATTAGGAAATATACGTGAACCGGAAGTGTGCCCGAGCTACCAAATAGATGGCGCCACTAAGTTTGTTGAAAAACAAAAAAAGGCAAATACTTTCTACGCGTAAGAAGCAGCGAGTCCCGCAAAAGACTATAGACGCTTTGCAGCTTGCAGGAGCCATAACCGACTTTCAGTTCTTGTTTCTTCATATTCCGCTTACTTCACTTCATCATTGCCATAGCAGGCCAGATTATTGCCGATTTAATAAATTAATCTGATTCCTCCTGCCCAGCATTGACCTTTGTGGAGGCTCGTCAACGTTCGTTTCCGTGGCTCGGTATCTCAGTAAGACGAAAGAAGGTCAGCAATGGCGGCTGTAATCTGGCGCGTTTGCAAACGCCAATATTCTGACAGATAATAGACCCTTTATAAAAATCTATCGGGCAACATTGGCGGTCACCATTTCTTGGGCACGAATCGTCTGATTGCATCCGAACCTTCGCCGAACGCTGACGCAGAGCTCGTGTCCAATACATGCTCAGAATACGTGCCCAAACAATGGCGGACTCGGATGATTAGCGCAGCAGCTACTAGATGCCGCGCACTTTTGCAAAGGGACTATACTGTGGAAAGCGAAAGTTTTAAACAAATGTCTTTTCGTTTTCGCCTAGAGTCAGTGCGTAACTTTTGCATACGCTGTCGGTCACTACGGTTTACGGTCAGAGTTGTTTCATAGCCGATTTTTTGGTCGTGCTATTTACACTAGCCTGAAATATGCTCCCGCGTGCATCTTCAGATGCCCAGAAACAATTGATGCAAAAGTAGGTAGAAAGTGTTTTTGGCGCTTTTATGTAACTCTGGATCCTCCCCTATAAAGCCTTCTACTCTACAAATGACCCCCGTGTCAGAAGCTTTTTTTATCGTTTTGTGTTTATTTCGTGCTTCAGTGTGAATCCTTTCGGGAACCTATACTTGGCGCTATACGTCATTTTATAAAAAAATAATCTTCGGAGTAAAATTAAAAACGAGATTTATTGCGTTTTGAATATGTAACTGGCATGATTGAAGTTTAAACGAATGAACCAATACGTCGTTTAGTGCTCTTGTGGAAATGGAATGTCGAGATGCCACTGAGGTACTCCCTTACGCGTTCTATTTTAGGTGATCGGCCAACTAGAACAACGCTCCTTGAAGGCGGACCAGGAAACGCAAAAGCGAAATAAAACGGCGGTGCCAGCTCTCGTCGTGATCTCTTGCGTTTTCCTGCTATCGGTGATGATCATATTGTTATGGACACTGAGGTCCAAGAAGCCACAAGCGGCCGTACTGTCCTGGTGCACAGCGGACGGTTGCCTCGAACACGCGGCAGTCCTCACCAAAAGCATGGACAGATCCGTTCAGCCGTGTGAAGACTTCTACGCGTACGTGTGCGGCAATTGGAAGCACGGCTCCCTTGGCATAATAAATATCTCGGACGCCGCGGGTATAGTGAGAGCAAGATTCCAGCAGGCGAACGCCCTCATGCTTTTCAACGGCACGAGCAGTCTGGCGTCGTTCAACAGAGTAGCAGCGACGTTTAAATCTTGCATCAAAAGAGGGAACGAAGATCTGCCCTCGAACTTAAGAAAGCTGAAAAGTTTCATGAAGGCTCGTGGCATTCCCTGGCCTTACGAAGCGCAGGGCGACAGGCATCCTTTAGACGTCCTTCTGGACTTGGACATCAACTGGGGCTTGCCGGTGCTCTTCGAGACCAGGCTTTTCAAGGACTCTCCTAAAATCTCCGTGGTCATGCGTTCCAACCGCCTGACAGACATTATCCTCGGAGAAGAAAACCTTCAAGGATTCTTTGACAAGGAGATCATTCGAAATCGGATGATAGTTTTTCGTCCCATTTATCATCATGGGGAACAAAATATGAAAATGTTAGAGCCCGTGCAAGATACCTACGAGTACATAATCAAAACGCTTAAGATCGCTGTCGTCAACTCGCGGGGCTTCACACGCATGACTATTGACGCACTGCAAGGTACAACATCCCAAACTAACAGCAGCAAGAACACGTGGCTGGGGCTTCTGAACAAATATTTTCGCAATGACAACCACACGACCTTGACCGGCAGTACCGAGGTAGTCACAAATAATGCCGAACTTCTTAAGGCTGTAAACGATCTGACCAAAACCTTACAGTGGAAACATATTCTTAATGTCATTGGGTTTTGGTTTGTTGAATTTTACACAAACGTTGCCGAGGACTCACTTCTCGCGATTACGTTCTACAACTCAGCCATGAAGCTGCTTCCGATGGTATGCTATTATCAAATTGAACAGAGGTATGGCGCGGCCATGTTGACTGGCTACGTGGATGACCGCTTCCCAAAGTCGAGTCAGGATCTCGTCACGAGGCTGCTGACAAATATAAAACAGTACGTCATATCAAAATTGGGACAGAAAAACAGTGGTGCTGCCGACAGAGTGCGCCAACTCAATTTTCGACTCTGGCCTTCTAAATCTCTGGAAAGTTCACTAAACAAGGCTTTTCCCAATCAGTGGAGTCTCTACATCGACTTCTGGAATCAGACGCTTGGCACAAAAGGCCGGCTTTTGGGACTACCAGAGTATGACGATCTCTATGACCTGCCGGGATTATTCGACCCAATCGTGGACTACATGCCTTTGGGGAACAAGCTGTCAATTTCACTGAGCGCCCTTTCTTCACCGTTCTACTACAGAGAGGGCACCATGGCCATCAACTATGGCGGTCTTGGATGGCAAGTTGCACGGACGGCCTTCAGAGCGGCAAGGGGCACGGTAAGCGTTCTTAAAATAAATCAGCATTTTTTCTAATTTCAGCATTTGCATTCTAAAGAAAGCTAGTTAAATGTTGTGCTTGTTCATGGCGCCGGTGGCACGTCAAAAAATTTCATGTTACGTGACTCGCGATGGGAAGTCATGGTATCACATGGCGTCACTGTCACAACGACCGGTGTTGTTGGATCTAGTAAAGTTTTGTGTGACGTCACGTGACGTGACAACGTTACTTTACATCACGATTTGACACCATGAGGTCGCGTGACATTAGGTCACGTCATGTCACTTGTCATGTGATTAATCAGTATGCCAATAACATCGTCGTGGAAACCACGTTGCAATTCTGCATATCACGGTTTGGTCGATAGTTCAAAATACAGTTGCCGCGACAGTGAATGATGGTAAAGAAACCCCGGGAGAACAACGTTGCCTGCATGGCAACCGACATGACGTTATGTCATTGTGTTCGAGTGACTACTATTTTAAATGCGACAAACCGAATATAAAAAAATACCTAAAAAGAAAAAAAAAGTTTCAGCAAGGTATTGTTAGCGAGAATGACATAATTGTTTTCTTCCTTGCTGGCATGTTTGTTTCACTGAAATGAATGCCACGAGCCGCCACATTATCATTTCATTTGTTTCGACAAAATTATGTTTAGGTGGACGTCGGCTTAGAGAAATTTCATCTTTCCCACTTATTTCATGAAAGAGGTAATGCCATGATCTCAGGATTTCGCATCATATTCTCACCCCTAGCGTTACATTCTTACGGAGCGTGAAAACTCTGCAATGCGTAGTTTTTATTAAGGGGGCCGAGAAACCGGTTTTAATTCTATCGATCAAACCCGGTACTTCCCATTTCACACATTGCCAACTTTATTGGGGTGCTAATGTTTTTCTTGTTGTATTGTGTGCGGTACAGGAATAGACATACGGGCGAGCGCGCAGGATTGGGATTTGGGAGCTCGTGAACATCGAGGAACTTTCAAACCCTCGCGCTCGCTGGTCGGGACCCTGCCTCTCCCCAAACTGTACACGCATTCTCAAGCAGAAAACAAAATCACGCAAAAAAGTTAATGGAAGGTCTTAGAGCTCTCATGGTAAACGAAACTTAAAGAAATGATACGAGAGTTACGACAGAACCGTACGAACCAGACAACTATACGTTGTCTACAGTTGTGGAGGTACGGGCTATACTCTGTTCATCCTTAGGTTGAGACTGCAGCCAAAGCTACAAGCGTGAGCTAGCCCGCGCTCCTGGCTTTGAGGCACGCATTTCTATAATCTGTTTCGCCTTATGATGTACCGCAGGAATGGCTACAAGCGCGAGCGCCTAGCTCTAGGGCACATCCCGGTGGCATAAGCTCTCGTGCGTTAAGAGTAGCTCCCAACGCTATGAGCTCGCGCTTCTAGCCTTGTCTGCGGTACAACATAAAGTGAAACGGAGTATAGCGCGAGTGCTCATTCCGCCGAAGAACGCTTCAAAGCAGCGAACTCGAGCCCTCGTGCTTGTGGCACTGGCCGTAGTCTGCTTAAAGGGGAACTAAAGAGAATTCTGCGATCGTCTGTTCTTGGCTATAATACCCCTGCCAGACGGGCTAGTTTACTGCACTTCAAGCGAGTGCGCTTCGACCCGTCGAAACACACTCCGAGTATGTTGGTGCTACACGGGAAAACATTAGCGTCACTCCAATATGATGGTAATGGCGATGGGTAAAGTAATTGGCACGCAAAATATTAAAGTGCATACGCATATTTTCATAAATAACTTCGTTGTCTTTTTAAAAACACGTTACCACACATCGTTGCGCTAAGTGACGCGCTTTAATTCAAATTTAAATCCAATTTGGTGACGATGATCAGCCATTGCAAGCCAGGCAAATCCAAAATCTAAACATCACTTTCATTCGCCACAATGAGAAAAAAAAAAAAGGGTTGTGTGTATGTTTATAGAGCCTAGAGCTTGGTCTGCCTCAACGGGCGACGAGTCTCCCAGCTGTAGATGAGCAATTTAGCCAGTGCGGTACAACCACTATACTACAGTGTACTAGAATACTTGGGTAGTGTTGGGACCGGAGGGGCTCGCCTGAAGCGCGTGGTATTGATCGCGACAGGTGTCGACACCGGCGTGTTATCCAGAAGGCGTGCGCATGCGCGGCTGCACGCGCGAAAATATGAATCTTTGATGCCGCTTTGGGGGAGTGCACATAAGATTTCTGACACAGCTACGACCTGCCAGCGTTCGTACCGCGGCGTCAATTAAGCTGCGGCACGATCGTTAGCAACATGATGCGACAATGTATTGGACGGTACAAGCTAGATTACCCTCCCTTTACATAAAAACAATTGCGACTTTAAAGAAGCGGATTGCAAGTTGTTTCAGCGTAGAATTAGCTGCGACTTTCGGTTTGTTGGATGGTGAGCATTTTAAATGAAATTCTCATTTCCTTGGTCGCAAAGGCAGAACATTAGATATTTCAAAGGAATATCTAAAACTCGGAAGCAGTTTTTTTTTTTTTTCCTATCTTATTTTATAATGGAACGAAACGGCACATACTAAAAGTCCGAGATTGTTTTAGTATGTTTTTAATACCCCAGGTTAACTTCTCTGTGTTCTTCTCTGCCCGTCTTCTTTTTCTTGACCTTAATCAGCTCGCTTCACTTGTCACTCTATCTTGTGTTCATTTATGCGACGAACCACCCAAGCGACGGTCGCAAAGGGGTGAGAATCTCATTTTTTCATGGCTGCTACGACCATTCGAGGACCACCCGACGTTCACTTGTAAGAAATGCCGTGACAATTTTTATCGCGCGTTTTATCATTGAACTTCAATTGTAAGCAGTAGGAGAGTGCAGGCGAGCTGGTAATTAATCGACATCTTGTAAACCCTGAGATGGGGAACAATAAAAAAACGGACGAACACTTGTTGTGTTCGTCCGTTTTTTTATCGTTCCCCACCTCAGGGTTTACAAGATGTTGAACTTCAGTTCAAAAACTGAGACAACGTGGGCTGAACAAGTAATGCTTTTTAAGATTCAAAGAAAACAAGCAACTATTTCAGATCATTTTGAGCAGAAAACATGAGCACACGTAGATCAGGCAAGGAAAAAGTTTTAATAGTTTACAGCACGGCATTGAAATAATGGTCAAAATGTGCAGCGCATACATGGTTACAATATGCGGCGCAGTATCCTCTTGAGAGTAAACCATCTGAAACCTACACGCTCATAAGAATACATTTAACCGACAGCTGCTTTCTGACAACCAGGTAAGTCTCGCCTGAGCTGGGTATTCGAAGGGAAAGACCCATGGTTCCACAGGGGTGTATCTGGTTCACGCAGACATACAGGGCGTTTTTGTTTTATCCTTTTCCGAACTTTACATATTTTACAAAGAAGGATGTGGCAGATATGTGGATGCCGTCTTTCGTTATATCTGTAGGGCTCGGTGGACAATAAATGGGTGAATAACCGCTGCAATGTTTTATAATTAACCAAAATCTGTTTGTTAACTTGTTTATTAATGGCTTAATTGGTCATGGTGCAATTGCAGTTTTAAAAGGAGTCATTATTAAAGGGAAACAGAATTCCGACAATTCGCGAAAAGGCAACGAGGTTCGCGAAATTTATCGTAAAAGTTTGCCTTTCTTCGCTTGATTCAGAAACCGCGTTATGAAAATAATACGGAGAATAGTGACTTAGTCGTCTTGATGTGTGGCGCCGGCAAGTCCACCGAAGACACGCTATCGAGTTAGTGACGAGGGGACAGAAACAACTGTGTCATTCTTCTACGCATGAATATCAGCACAACCTCATTCGCGCTTTCAGATCGCGGTTTTTTAATTAAGCGAAGAAAGGCAAAATTTTAGCGATGAATATCTCAGGACAGAACGAGCGGGTTGGTAGAGATAACTAAGCTTGAGGAAGAAAACGAGAAGGGACGGACAAACAACAAAAACGAGTGCCTTGCTGCTTTCGCTCAAAGCTCGTTGTTTGTTCGCGAACTTTCTAAATTGAGTTGGCCTTTAATAATCGCTCCCTTGAAAGCTGCAATTGAAACATGGCCTGTAAACCGTTCATTAACCTTTTGCCTACCGCAAAATTAAAAAAAAAATTAAAATACCGATTTTTTTATGTTCCCTATACTCTGTTTCACCTTGTGTTGTACCGCAGGAAAGGCTACAAGCGCGAGCTCCTTGCTCTAGGGCACATCTCGGCGGCACAAGCTCTCGTGCACCAAGGGTAGCTGCCAACGCTATGAGCTCGCGCTTCTAGCCTTCGCTGCGGTACAACATAAGGTGAAACGGAGTGTATAAATTCGCAGGACCGACACGTGCACCGCTCAAAGTAAAAAAAAAAAAGCGGGCTGCGCGATTTTTCTCCGGACAACTCGACTACAGCGCCGCCACGAACTGTCAATACACGCGCCCTCACGAGCTCCCGTTGCCGAGCCGCTCCGGTCCCAAAACTACCCAAGTATTCTAGTACACTGTAACTATACTTCGTCTCACCTTAGCATGGACTATTGTTACCCGCGCGTGCCAAAAGCCCGAGCTATACTTCGTTTCACCTTATGTGCGAGCGTAGGCAAAGCTGGAAGCGCGAGCACGAAAGCTCCGTGCGTTCAGGCTTTGCTGGAGCGCGCGAGCTGGGGAGAAACGCAAAAAGCGCTGGTCTCGCGCTTCTAGCTTTGGCTTCGCTCGCAGATAAGGTGAAACGAAGTATAGTCGCTTTGGATGAAGCCTCGGTGACTGCGCGAGCGCTCGTGCAGCGAGTGCTCCAGTCAAGGCAGTCGAAGCTAGCCGCTCGCGCTTGCACAGCCTTCGCAGTTAGTCCGTGCTAAGGTGAGATGAAGTATAGCGGGTTTTTTTTAACGTGTACCACGCCGTAGTGATACACGACCGCGCGCTGGTACGACGCTCATCCGGATCGAAACGGGCAGGGGTGGGGATCGAACCCAGGATCGCTGGGTTCTGCAGCGCGAGCTTTAGCTCCTCGTGCTCCGAGCTGGTGTGCGCGAGCCCACTCGGCCACTCGCTGTTTTTTTTTTTCTTTAATGCATGGAAGCATAAACGGTGGGCACATGGGTCATAGTTACAGTTTTGAAACGAGAATGCACTGAGATTATACAAGCTTATTCAGATACATTTTCACCAACACTTTTACAATTCAGACAAATTTGCATACCTCTTCGGGTACGCAGGGCTGACTCGGCTGTTTTAGAGATCAGGAAACAAAAGGCACCTTTCAAGTCGCCAGTACCATTTTGGTTTTTCCCCGAGTTCATCAAGGACACATTTTACGCGGTTGCATGTTTCGATAAAATTTGATTTGTTAGTCCTTGGTGGTTAAGCGTTTCTGTCTATCATGCGAGTCTTCCAGAGACTATGCATACCAAGCAAAGTAAAAAAAATCAGAGGGAAATGTTTCTGGATCTTCCACAGGGAGAAAACGAATGGAGTATGCGTTGATATACAAGTCCTTTTTTATAGCCCTTTGAAGAACATCCCAGAAAAGGTATGCATCTGTGCAAAAAATAAAGCAATGCTCAATAGTCTCTGGCGTGTTGCATAAACGACAGTTGACCGACCATGGTACAAAAATTTCTTTGTTACGTAGCCATGGTTTTACAGGAAGTGTGTTGGTATGAAAGTTAAAGAAAAATGTTTTTGCAGTTGTGGGAACGCGCATTCTGCGAACTCGTTTTAAAACAACTTGATCTGTACTATTTGGATAGAGGCTGCGATATAAAGGGTCTGGAAATAGCGAATCTATTAGGTTATGGTAGAGCTCTTTTCTGGAAACAGTAAATAAATATTTCAAAGAAAATCACACTTTCAAAAACTCAAAAGCTTCCACGACTTCTTTGAGAAAGACAAAAGGTCGAGGCATTGCCACATGGTCGGATGAAACAACAAAGTCAGGGAGGAGATCCATCAAGTGAGTTTGGAGGAAGGTCCTAATGAACGGGTGGGAAGACGTTCTGAGGAACATGAAACGTGAAACAATCTTCCGTACAAATAGGTGGGTTAAGCCTAGTCCTCCCGCTTTGATAGACCGAAACAGATTGTCGCGCCGCATTGGCTCCCATGAAGAGGCCCATCTGAAGGTCGCAAATATCCTATGGAAACGCTGAAGGTGTCCTCGTGCACAGTGAATTACCTGAAGCACGTGCCACAGTTTTGCGATTAGGAAAATGTTACATGCAGTAGCACGGCCAAGCACCGAAAGATGATTAGGCTTCAGCATGTCCGCTCGGCGCTTAAGTTTTGTGACGCTTTCTGTCCAGTAGCGTGAGCTATTTCGAACACATTCTAGAGGCGCGGCAAGGTAAGTTGTTGGCACGCCAGACCACGCCATTCCTGCATAATCCGAGGGCGTTGTCCCCCAAGTCCCATACCAAAGTCCACAGCACTTGGAGGTATTAACCAGCGCTCCAGCTGCCTTACAGAATTGCCGGGTTAACTGTAATGCAGCGTCAATACTTTGCTTATCAACACAGAAAAAGGCTACATCATCGGCATAAGCCAGAACTTTCACTTCATGAGATAACAATTTATAACCTTTTACGTCTGTACGTTTCAGTATACTTAGACACAGATGCTCCAAATATAATGCAAACAGAAAGGGAGACAGGGGACATCCTTGTTTTACAGATGAGTGAGGTTGAATTGGTGTGGAAAGAGGCCCGTTTACTATTAATCGAGTTATTGCTTCGGAATAACATATTTTTATACCATTAAGGAGGGCCTTTCCTACGTTTGTGTTCTAAAAGAGCAAACAAAAGGAAATGGCTAATGCGGTCGAAAGCTTTCGCTAGGTCAATTTGAAGCATGGCCACTTGATCTTGTAAACTGTCGCAGCAATGAAGAACAGATCGCGCTACGTGAATTTTTGTCTGGATTGTGCGGTCTTTAATCCCGCATGTTTGATGAGCTCCAACCACTCTTAAAATGGAACATTGTAAGCGTTTAGTAAGAATTTTGGCAAATATTTTGTAATCGACATTGCAGAGTGCTATTGGGCGATACCCTTCAACAGTCCTTAACTTGTCAGAGTCGGAGCTTTTTGGTATTAACACGGTGTGACTCTGATAAAACGACGGAGGTAACCTGCAATACTGAAGTGAAGCTACAAAAAGTTCAAGGAGGAATGGACATGTCATGTCTATGTGTTCCTTATAAAATTCTGCTGAAAGGCCATCTGGTCCAGGTGTCTTCGAGCTAGGACAGGATCCCACGGCCTGGCTTATCTCTTTGAGAAAAAACGGTCTAGTAAATAGTTCGGAGTCCTCGTCGCTCAAGCTGGGCAGCAGTGAAACGAGAGGCATATACTCTTCGTTTGATGAGGGGGAGGCCTGACCGAATAAGTTTTGATAGTGTTGTGTGAATGTGGTCATAATGCTGTCGGTATTTCTGGAGTAAGCGCCATTACATAGCAACTCCGGAATTTCTTTCGGTAAGGCGTGTCTGCGCTCGTCATCTAAAGACGTTTTAGTAGGTTGTTCTGCCGATACAAGGCGTTGACACCTTGATCGCACGGGCGCTCCTCGGTATCGCTGAAGCTCGTGGCGTTGGAGCTCAGATTTTAGAAAGCAAATTTCCTCATGAAAATTACCTGGTTCTTCGCATTCCAGCTCATACAGTTCGTGAAGGCTATGTGTAAGTGCACGCCTGTCAGCTTTCTCGTAATATGTCTGAATACACGCACACTCAATTGCGAAGTTTTTTGCTTCTTGCTTAAAACTATCCCACTGCGCAAAAATGGAAAGATCAGTATTACTACGAATGGCCATAAAACAGGTAATTAGTCGCTCATTAAAGTAATTGTTTTTAAGAAGATTGTTGTTTAACACCCACAGCGCCCATTTGGGTCTAAACATTTGTTTACGTTTCTCACCTAGCCTGACAATTACAACTCAATGGTCAGAGAAGGATACCGGCGTTACCAAATATTCAAATGTGTGTTCCAAAAGACAACTAGGCACGTATATTCTATCAAGGCGTGCGTGGCCAGAACTTTGCAAGTGCGTGAAGCGATTGATGGACGTTCGAGAGGCACCCACGTCACTTAGGCAGTGTTGGCGGACAAGATTCTCGAGAGCAATACTACTGTTGTCGCGTCTCAGACTGATCGTCGAGCGGTCGTGGGCTTCACATACACAGTTAAAGTCGCCAAACAGAACAATACATTTTTCGGTGTCAAGAAAAGCATCTGAAGTTTGGAAAAATGAATGTCGACTAGAACAGTCATTATAGGTATGAACGCAAATCAGACGCCAGTGAATTCCCTCTAAGTAAATGTCACAACAAATAAAACGACCTTCAGTGTCAACCGTGTACGAGAACGGGGTGTAGTTTAAGTTTTTGCGGAGAAACAAGAAACAACCAGCCGATAGCCCCACAGCGTGACTCACACAAACTTCATCCCTGTGTAGAAAAGGCTCGAGCGCACTTGTTGCGGCCTCCTCCGACTCTATCTTTGTCTTCTGAATCACAACAATGTCCAGCCGCTCACGTTGCAAGAGCCGACAAAGTTGCACCTGCCTCGCACGAGATCTTAGACCTCGGACGTTTAGTGTTGTGAAATTTAGAGGAATATTCTTAGCTTGCTATCCGTCCTCCTAGATACCGCATTTCAGCGTTGAACGCCGCTCGCCTCACTTTAGGTAGCTCCTGAATTCGCGTTCGGCTTGGCACGGGATCCCGATGCTTTCCTTTTTGGCAACGTCGCCAACACGGTTCCGTAGTGTTGAGGACTCGCTTGAACACGAAGGTGCCTTTGTGTCAACCGGTGCCGGTCGCTTAAGTGGTTGGCTGCTGCTCGGAAGAGGGCCGTCCTCGTTAACTGCGTGCTGAGGTGTAGTCGGAGCTTCGGAGACAGTTGGTGCGGGAGTCGCGTCAGGTTCCACGTGCGCATTTTGTGTGGTGCTGGTGTTTGGGGATGCTGCAGGTTCCAACACTGGAAATTCCTCATTCTTGTCGATGCTTTGTGATGGCCGGGTGGGACGATTCGACGGGTGGCAATTCCCCGGTGACGTCAGCTACCTCACTGACGTCCATTAGGAGTTCCGCCGCTGTGTCATCTTCGTGTGTTTGACTCTGTCGTAACATGTCAGCATAGGTGGCGCCGTTGACACACTCCTCAGTTAGGTGACCATACCGCCGGCAGTTGGAGCACCTCGGTGTTCTACAGTAATGTCGAATATGTCCCACTTTGTTGCAGCGCAGGCACAACGGAGGTCGCCCAGGAATAAGGACAAGGCTCTGGCGTCCAGAGACTCGAAGGAGATGTGGTATCTGACTGGCATTGACATCATCTCCTTGTACCAGTACTACCTCTCGATTTACAGTCTCCATGTGCTCGAGCTCGCTGCACTACCATTTTTCTCTCTTGATCGATCGCACTTTGCCAAACGGGGCGAGAGCTTCGATAACTCGTCAATCCTCTAGATGCTGTGAAAGCCAAAGAAGCTTTAGGTTTACTTCTTGCTTGTCCGGGTCAATGATGAGGCACTTTCGGCCTTTCACGCGAAGCTCTCGTTGATCGACGAGCTTTGCCTTGGTAACGGCGTTGACACACGTCAGCATCCAGACGTGAGACATCTGGGTGTTTTCAGATAAGATCAAACAACCATGTCCGGTGACCATTTTTAATTTTGATGAAATAATTATATTGTGCTGGCTTTATGCCCAGAAGGATAAAACCAATCCTTGTTTTCGGAAAAAAAGAATTTGTCTTTGCGAAAAAAATTCGTAAGCACCCCCTCAGTCACATGCGCGTTTCGCGTATCGCGCGATGTTGACATTTCGGGCGGCTTCCCCCAAAACACTGTTCTGGCTACGGGTCTTGAAATACTCACTAACAAATTAGGCATAGAAAGGATTAAGAAAAAGTATTAATCACCGAGTATTAGGGTAGTTATTTTGAGAAAAAAAAATCGCAAACACGGCACATTGCGCAATAACGCTCTGGATTCAAGAATATTTTTCTTCCGTATCTATAAAAGCTAAGGTCTTCAAACTTTGCCAGTGTGTTGCCCTGTATATAGTTCATCTTTGCGTGAAATATTGTTGTCCTGGTTAGCTGGAGAAATTTACAAGAATTGTTCACACAGGGGCATTTAACTAAAAATGCATTATTTTGAAAAATCATTTAAAAAAAAAGGCCATCTTTAATTTTTTTTAAACTCTCTGATATTAACGTTTATAATATGTACTAACAGAGTCTGCAAAAACATGATGCAATATTTGTGTTGCTTTTAAGTTATAAAGCGAAAAACATGGCCTTATTGACGCTAACGCGGTTGCCATAAATGGTGCGTGCACATACCCGTTCTTCACAATTTCATTTTTACTAAAACATGTAAAAATGCTACAGGGTGGTCAGGAAAAGACAAATTGACAGCACGGAGGTGGACGTTAGTTTTGAAGTGAAAATTCCTTATACATTTTCGTACAACCGACCCAAAAATGCCCATTGGCCGGAGCGATCGAGATGCGCTACCCTGTAACATGCTTCGCGGTTCCTGTTTCAACAGCTGGCGTATAGCGTCTCCGTCTACGCGACGTAAAGGAAGCAACCGGAACGAATTTGCAAAGAGATCAGCCTACAACCTTGGCGGTAACATAATATAGGAAGTAGGCCGCGGCAGAACCTGAACCTGCGCCTCCTGTGAGCGCCAATAGATCCGCCGCAGTGAAGGGCCAAACAACGCGTAGAAAAAAAAAAAAAGATACTTAAAAGCAAAAAAATTCTGATTGCCTGAGATTGTTTGTATTGGGCGTTTTCAGATAGGATCGAACGACCATGTCCGGTCGACTTTTTTTTAATTTTTAGCAAATGATAAATGTTTTACTTGTGCAAGCGCAAAAACATATTCAAACTTTTTCTGCGGAACATAAAATTTCTCTTGAGGAAAAAAAAATCACAAAGTCGCTGTCGGTATACGCTCTCGTTTATGCGACTTTTGTGAAACCGTCTTTTTGGATATTTATTAAAGAAAAACTGTTGTCTCTTAGGTTTAATATTTTTTTTATGCAGGGACTCCAAATAAAATAAAAGGAGGTAAACATGTATTATCAATTACGAAGCAATTTAGAGCTTTATCGATCCGGATCTTAAAAGACTGGAAATTCAATTTTTTTTTAAATCTTTTGAACGCGTCTGTTCTATATTTGCATAAATTGTCGTTGAAATTAAAAACGATAACCATTCTAAAATAAATACACTGAAATTTAGACAAGTTACCGATTTTGCAATAAGTGGAAAATCAGTTTAAAATGAAGGCCATCTCAATTTTTCTTTTACTTTTCACAGATCAAGGCTCATAATCTGTCCCATCAGGCCCTTCAAAAATGCTTCGCAATATTTTTTTTTTTTATTTCACAGGGTTTTAAATATACAGAATTGACGTAACGGGAGTGGAAACAGATAGGACGTTGCCAATTTCAAACAAGGCCAAGCAAGGGGTCGAAAAATTTAGGAAGAGTGTTAAGAGAAAACACTGTGACAGGAATTCGTGAAAAATTAGAATTCATACAAAAGATTACACGTGAGTTTGAAGCACGAGTCAACAATTTAAATACAGATTTCTCGGATCAGTGAATTTCGGAGCCTACCCTTCGTGGGGAGGCTGGGCTGCTGACCTTTCAATAGTTATAAGAAAGAACACGTGTTTAAAGTGGTACAATTGAAACTAGTTTAATTAATCAAGATCCTGCGCGCACATTCGGAGCTTGTCGCGTGAATTCTTTCTACCGGACGCTGACCTGAGTCGGTCATGGCACTCTCCTGGCACTCCGAAAATGAACATTTTTTTCCCGGTTTGCCTGTAGCGATCACTGTTCGTTTCTTCTCAGTGGAACCGCAAGCTCGCGACCTCGATCTGCTTTTCGCGGCCATAGGCGACTTTACTTTTAAATATATATATTTTCAGCGGCTACTGTTCTTGCTAAAAGAGCTATGGGTGCGAAGTGTCGGACCGCGTACCCTGCCACAAGTGACAGGACTGCATCCCACGCACAACGGAAACAGAGTCCCAGTTCTTTGCTTTCATGTCCCTGAGCACTTTGACGTCAGCTTTCGGGAGGTGGATTAGTTTCACGTTCGTCAGTTTAGTGTTCAGTAGAGCAACCATCTCTGACGCGGACTTGATCATCGACTTGGTGGGCCGTCGGATGCTGTATAACGTTGTCTGGTGCTTGACACGACCCCCGATTCAATCACAGGCACTCTTGCCATGTCAAGCTGCGGAAAAAATACACCTCGCTGACGTGTATTTGTGGCTCTGCAGCTCGTGTAGTTGGTACTTGTTCTTAAAGTGGCTTGTTGCACCATCACTTACGTAGGTCACATGGGCGTGCCCAAATTGGATTTCACGATTCTTCAAACCCGTTGTCCTATAAATTAAGTTACAGACAATCTCTTTCAATCGCAATTATTTTTCCTTTTTTTTATGTATCTTTATTTTCTACCCGTTGTGCGGCCCTCCATGGCGGCGGATCTATTGGCGCTCACAGGCGGCGCAGGTTCAGGTTCTGCCGCGCCCTACTTCCTATATCATGTTACCCGCCAAGGTTGTAGGCTGATCTGTTTGCAAAGTCGTTCCGGTTGCTTCCTTTACGGTCGCGTAGACGGAGACGCTATACGCCAGCTGTTGAAACAGAACTGCGAAGCATGTTACAGGGTAGCGCACCTCGATCGCTCCGGCCCATGTGCATGTTTGGGTCGGTTGTACGAAAATGTATTAGGCATTTTCACTTCAAAACTAACGTCCACCTCCGTGCTGTCAATTGTCTTTTCCCTGACCACCCTGTTGCAGTTTTACATGTTTTAATAAAAATGAAATTGTGAAGAACGGGTATGTGCACGCACCATTTATGGCAAACGCGTTAGCGTCAATTAGGCCATGTTTCTCGCTTATAACTTAAAAGCAACACAATATTGCATCATGTTTTTGCAGACTCTGTTAGTACATATTATAAACGTAATTTCAGAGAGTTTAAAGAAAAATTAAAGATGGCTTTTTTTTTAAATGTTTTTTCAAAATAATGCATTTTAGTTAAATGCCCCTGTGTGAACAATTCTTGTAAATTTCTCCAGCTAACCAGGACAACATATTTCACGCAAAGATGAACTCTATACAGGGCAACACACTTGCAAAGTTTGAAGACCTTAGCCTTTATAGATACGGAGAAAAATATTCTTGAATCCAGAGCGTTATTGCGCAATGTGACATGTTTGCGATTTTGTTTCTCAAAATAACTACCCTACTCTCGGTGATTAATACTTTTTCTTAATCCTTCCTATTGCCTAGTTTGTTAGTGAGTATTTGAAGACCCGTAGCCAGAACAGTGTTTTTGGGGGAAGCCGCCCGAAATGTCAACATCGCGCAACAACGCGCATGTGACTGAGGGGGGTGCTTACAATTTTTTTCGCAAAGACAAAATTTTTTTTCCGAAAACAAGGATTGGTTTTATTCTTCTGGGCATAAAGCCAGCACAAATATATTTATTTCATCAAAATTAAAAATGGTCACCGGACATGGTTGTTCGATCTTATCTGAAACGTCCATCTGGAACTGTCCGAGGCTCACACGTCCTTCAATTCGACGATGCCACGTAGGGCGTCTCGAAAATCAGGAGCTCGATACGGGCGCGCCGAGAGGCCCCCATGCAAGAAAACGGAAATCAGGCTCAGGTTACCTGATGTCAGACGTGGCAGGATTATCCGTAGTCTTCTGTAACGTTAGCAGACGTCATAACGTTTCCTCGGCCACGGCCGATAAATTTTCCCGGAGAACATGAAAAACGTAGCCGTTCGAAACGGCGTCTTCTTTCTCCACTCGGCCACTCGCTACTCGCCACAGGAACGTCATGCAGTGTGTGGAGACGAGCTGGAGGGCGATGTCCGCGATGTTGGACTTGGTTGGACAGTGGAAGCGTTGTAGTGGGGAGGACACGTTCTCTGTGAGGAGCCCAAAGCTTTTCAGGTGAGAGACAGTGGAGCTGAATGCCGACGACAGACAAGAATTTCGAGTGGCTTCGATCAGCAGCTGCAGGCCAATGCTTCACCATAGCCGCTCTCATGACCGACAGCTACCCGTGATCAGTCGAGAACGGTGGATTTCCAGAGGAATGAACGGTGGTTCGAAGACATCTTGCCCCATTTGGGCAAAAATTCCATTTCAAAGCCAGCCTTTCGCGTCTCCTGCCACCTCAGGTTCCTGATGGAGTCTTGCGGGTGATTCCTGGCCGTCGCTTGCCGTCGCGAAGGGGCCAAAGCTGAAACTAGATTAGCCGCTTGTTTTCTACAATACAATATTTTCTTGCCAACATAAAACAAGTCGCATCTAATATTACTCCTATCAAAATAATGCTAATTTTACGCAGCGTTAGTTTCTGTTATTATTTTGACTCTTTGAACACTGCTATCGAGGTTACACACTGGTCTACCGCGAGCAGGGCGTAGTGTGCTCCCCGATCTCACTTCATCGGAAATGTGTTCTCGGGCAGGGCGGGATGAGCTCAGGATAACTGGGATCTGCAGCGCGAGCTTTCTTCCACGTACTCCGATCTTGTGTGCGCTAGCCACTCGGC
>JABSTQ010002457.1:0-78418 GCA_013358835.2 Ixodes persulcatus | reverse complement strand
CCACTCTAAAAAAAATGGAGGGAAAAAAGTAGCAACGGCTCGTCTTCCTCCCTTCTACTGACGCGCCCCCAAGCGGACACGAGAAGGAGGGAGGAACGAGACATTTTCCTCCTTCTCCAGGCAGACTGGAGAAAGCTTTCGCCCTCCCGACTCAACTTCTTTCGGTTTCGTTTTCGAGCAGGTCGCGCACGTTGTTTAATAAATGCTGTTGAGTTGATTGAGCTTCAGCGGCAGCGAAGGCCGCCTGTAATTCCGTCTTCTAGTCCAAACGTGCAGAGCATTTCGGTTGCATTGACGTTTTTATCACTAATTTTATGAAACGAGCAAACGAAGCCGCTAGAAACGGCGAAGTTCCGGAGCAGTGCCAGCAGCGCCACGTACACTGGGAAAGATGGCCGTCTCCGAATTGAGGGGCTCACGTGGAACTACAGCACTATGGTGGCTAGAAGCCACCATAACAGTACTTAGCGAAACCACGCGGAACTGTGTCGACGTTCTCGACGTTATGGAAATCGCAGGAACTGCGTCCAAGACAGGCAGGTTTTGCTGCCGGCTGCCTGGGCGCCTTTCTTGCTGAGTTCGGTTCTGTTTTCCGATGCCGAGTGCGACCGGCGTTCAACGTGGTTCTGTATTTGTGCGTGTCAGCAACATAGCAGCAACATCGTGATGGCAGTGTTGTGGGTTGTGAACAGAAGACTGGAATTATCGCCGATGTGACCGTGTGTTCGCTTATCAGTGGTGTAACAACAAGATGAGATGACGTAAACTGTCGGGCATTGATGCCGCTGGTCGGGCCGTGATCGGACGGGGCGGGGTGTCGCAGGTTGACATTCCGCTTTACATTAAAAAGTTTAATACCACTTGAGGGGTTAGGTGCAATCGATCGACGTGCGGATAGTCATGTTGGAACGCTGGTCTGAACAGTAAGCTCCCATCGTACAGTGGCCACCGTGACTGTCGGTTGTCTCGTGCCCGAGAGCGATTGCGCTCTGGGGAAAGGACTGAACAGTACGAAATCATGACGGAAAGTAGGTATATTTATAGTGTGGAATTGTAGCATGAAAAAAGAATAGTAGGTAAAATCGAAAAAAAAAGCTACCCTTTATTTCGCTGTTTAAATATACTACGGTCCCTGGAGAAACTGCCCTCAAAGTGGCGCGCTGGGATGCTCGCAAGAAGTTTTCGAGCTCGCCACGGCGTAGCTCCGTACACTTAACACCTGCCGCAAGTCGCGGCTTTGACTGCATTCAAGTTGATCGAAAAGCGATCTCTCAGCCCGTGAAGCATCACTTCCAGCTGAGTGAATATCCGCTCTACAGAGATTAATTCAAGACGGCAATTGCAGCCTTGCGCGAACAGCACAAATAGAAAAACAAACACTACAATAGAAATAGAGGCTACGACGTGCCGCGCGGGGAAACAAACTCATGGCTTCGAACCGCATTGGAGCGGCTTGATTTATTGGATTTCAAATATTTACGGCATGATCGAGCGTTCGCTTTTTAATAAGAGATTCATCCCTTGAGTCATTCAAAATACTGTCAAAGGTATGACATTGCTAGAAAAAAATCAACATGCTGGGAATATTTTTTATTGCTTATTCAGTCACCGAAAACTTCCGTACGTTCAAAACGACCAGTATAAAAGACGGAAAAGCAGAGCTCGGGTGTAGCGTTCGGGTTAGTGCGCCGTTGAATTGATGTTTGTATGTGCAGTGTATGTGCTCAGTGTATGTTCACGTGGTGCTTGTAGTATGTGTAATGTGAGCAAAGGAGAGGTTCCGAAGATCCGTAAGCGCAATGGTGGGCTGAAGAATTAAAACTATTTTTTTGTAGAACATGAATTGGGCAGTACCTAGCGCCACCTAGCCTAGCTACTTGCAATTACTCTGCTTGACCCTGCCATCTAGTGGCAAGCGATTTAACCTTTCACGCTACGGGATAAACAGTGGCGAGTTAGTTCCAAGGTCAATTCATATGGATCGCGAAAGTGGAGCAAAAAAGCGGCCCAAAACCAATCGTCAGCGTCATCACCTTGGAGGCCACGCTACCGCTGCGCGACTGTGTTTTGCGCGGCGAAACACTAAGCTGATAAAATATTAAAGACATATTTTCGGTGTTTAATATAGTTTACTTTAAATCAAAGTATTATTTATTCATAATAACTTAGTTTAAAAATGTTCAGTTGGGTGAATTTTTTAGTTAGTGTTTAATATGTATTATGTTGTGCACACTCGTTGCGACCTCTCCAACGTCGCTATTACGGGTGTTTACGCCGTCGGCCGAAGTTCGCAGTCCTGATACGCTTCGTGTTTGCACAGGGGGGTAAAGGTGGGTGAGGAGGAGTGGCAAATCCCGTGCGCCGACATCCTGGGTCCCGAGTGAAAGATCGCGAAAGAAAGCAACAGAACACGAGAGAAAGAAACCACCGTTGCCAGCTGAAGGACGACAGTCGCAATGGTAATCGCGAAGACTGAAAACTCTCAGCAAAATAAACAGTGATAATTTAACGTTGTAAACTAAATTCTGAGCTATTCTAACGCTTATAAAAGGCAATATACTCATTACGCTGCGTTAACTTCCCTTCTGTCGAAATCTCGGAAATATGGTGGTTGCGCGGTTTCGTATTCCTGGGGCGCGGCCACCCGCGGAGCCGATTATCTGGTTTAGTTTAGTGTTGACGGGAGGCCGTACATCTGCGCACTATGCAAAAAGAAAGCTTCGAAAAGAACGCGAATACCTCTCCGCCGGTAAGTTCGTGGATTGTTGAAGTTCGTGAAATCGAATGCTGTCGACGAAACTTCGCAGAACAAATGGTATGGGAGTCCCTTTTCGGAGGTGCGATCGGGGACAGCGGGGCTTCGGTTGCTATGGTAACCATGTGTGGGACCCCGAGGGTCTGCCTGCATGCTCCGCCGCTTGCGGCAGCCAGAATGCATGGGAAAATGGCGGACCTTTTCCTCTAGAGTTAGTATATGATCTCTATGTGTTTGCATTGTTTGCGTTTGCCAGTGTGCCTGCATTTCTGTAGCTCCCGTCAAACTTTCACGTTGCAATCGTTTAACGATTCGTGGTCTTAAGTTTTCCCACGTGTCCGAGTGCAGAACGGTTTGTACTGGGTAAAGCCTATTGCGCCGTTCTGCGGGTTTTGTTGTCGAGGGCCCGCCGGGCTCGTTCAAGGCTCCATTCGTCGGGACGATGAGCCTGCCGCATGTAAAGAGACGCTGCTTGGTAGCGCGAAGCCCAAGTGATTACTACACCGCTGGCATCACACTTCATCATTTTCCTGTGGACTCTGCAAGGTGAAACTTGTAGCAGCTGTGTCCGCTGCCACTATGTGTGATGTCCTAATGTCCATTTTCCGGTGATGTCTGGTAAGCTCTTGACCTCTTCTATGGGCAATCATGCATCTCATGCATGCTCATTTAGTAATAGGCACCCGTTCATTGATATTTTCGGGCCCAGTCTTCGTTCCAAGCTGCGCGAGACGAAACTAATCTCAGATATTAGTGGCAGATTTGTGTGGCCTCTGCTGAACGGCTGCGTGACCACAAAAACCCAATAAGAAACAATGATTGAACATTTCAGTTTTAACGAACTTTCATATTATGGTGTAAATAACACTAAAACATCCTTTGTGCTTAATATGTGGTTGGTGTCGTCCTTCTAACATGCTGGCGACGATCAGGTCTACTTGCTGTGGATGTGCTCAAGAATTTCGTAATGTAATCGTCTGCGTTGTGAACCTATCTAACCTAACGGGCGCAGAGGTGTGCTCCGCGCTCGTGGCGTTCGCTGGACCCAGACGGGAAAACAAGTGCAATGATGTCACCAGTTTATCGCTAACATTATTGTTTAGTCTTGTTTCTTTCTTAAATGTCCACTGAAGGCATTTCGGCCCGTTCAGTTTAGCCAAGGTTATGTAAAGTAATACACTGCTCCACATTCAGGCGGAGGGTCTGGGCTCAGTTCTGCCGGAACACAAGCCTACGGAACAAGACACTACAGCAGCTGCGGAAACGGGCGGTATGCTCCAGGCACTTCAAGCCCTCTGCATTTCTTTATCGAGGAAGGCTGCGTAGTGATGCAATACCAGCATATTTGACCACTGAAGGTGAGCACGAAATCTTGTTTTCATTATTACTGAGAACATAAGCTTATTCAGAAGGTATTTCACATGCAGATACAAGGAACTGTTACAGTGTACATAATGTGTGTGCTTAACTTTACAAATGTACTTTGCATGGGTGCCGGAGATGTCGTCCAGAGCACCAGCCCTGGCCATTTGATCAGCGAAGGCGAGCCCACACCGGCCAGCAGCAGTAGCATCGGTGCGCCCACATCATCACGGTGTCACACGCAAGGCACTACGGAACAAGGTAAGAGCAATTGCAAATTGGCGGAGAAGTGTTGCAGGCTTTGTTTCTTAATCTCGGACTGTCGCGTAGTAGCCATCCTTTCTATGATAGAGTGTGTTCCCAGTATTTGTGCTTTCTCGGGAAACATGCAAAACATGTATGACCATGTTTTTAATCTAGCTTGTCACATGCCTCAGGAACATCTTGAAACAATGCAATGACTGAGATTTTTGACAGATTTTTTATTTGCCTCGTCATTGCTTTGCAGATGTGGGGAGCAGTCTCACGGCTGTGACCTGTAGCTCGAAGACTAGCCCTCCAACCAGAGTTCATGGTAAATTTTGATAGTGTGCATTGTTTAGAACAGTCTTTGAAGATTACATTGTTGCGTAGTGCTTGAAGGGCTATAGCTGGTTCAGCTTCTTCCAACCACTCTGTCACTTTGTTTCCTTTGTTTTGTCTTTTGTAGTGGATCACAGATACGCGATGGATGGACATGGTATTCATTCTGGAGGAAACGATGTGTGGGCGCCCGAACGTTTCCCTACCAATTATGATGCTTCGGTGACTTCGACTTTTGCAGTTTCTCACCAACGTAGGTATCTGTCATGATGCACAAAGCTTACTTGTACTTCCACATTTTCTACAGTGGAGGTACATTGCTCCTTTCATTGCTGTCTAAGCGTTTCATAATTGCTTTTGCTTTCCCCTTGCAGGGTCCTGTGCCACATGTACCAAGGGCAAGGGGAAGATGGACGTGTTGAGGGCCAAACTTCGACAGCTTCGGAAGCACAACAAGAGACTCCAGCAACGACTGCGGCGACGGCGTCATATGTTGACTGTCACTGAGATACTTGAAAGTGTACGTAGCCTTGTGTCTCCAGCAGTTGCTGCCCTTGTGGAAGCTCAGCTGAAGATGAGCAACGCAAGCAGGTTCGGCAGGCGGTGGTGCAGCCAGAACAAAG
The DNA here is from genome assembly GCA_013358835.2 of Ixodes persulcatus. Lineage (NCBI taxonomy): Eukaryota > Metazoa > Arthropoda > Arachnida > Ixodida > Ixodidae > Ixodes > Ixodes persulcatus. The sequence continues at coordinate 73,096 of JABSTQ010002457.1, read as the reverse complement.
CCTTTGCCTTGGGCTTGTACTTTCACAGCCCTAAGGATTACCCTTACTGTAGGCAATTGTTGAGGCTCCCATCCGTTAGGTCGCTACAGCGTTGGCTTCAGCGTGTTCCCCTGAGGGTTAGTTTTTACCCAGAAGTTCTCGAACTTGTCTAAAGACGTGCAGCTTCTTTTTCACCAGAAGACAAGCCATGTATCATTGTCTTTGACGAAATGCACGTCACGGAAGAGCTCCCGTACAACCCTTCTGTGAACAGGTTTGAAGGGCTCGAAGAACGTAGCACTGGAAGAGGCTATAACCTCGCAACCAAAGCTCTTGTGTTTATGGCTAAAGGCATTCGCACACCATGGAAGCAGCCGCTGTGCTATTTTTTTGCTCATGGGGGAACACCTGCCCACATTTTGCAAGACCTCCTTTTCCAGTGCCACAATTTGCTTGTGAAAGCCGCTCTAGAGCCAGTAGCTGTCGTGTGAAAGGAACGGCAGAAGGAGTCTTAGGTTTCTGTGGCGTCAGTTGGCAGTCTGGTTTTAAAAGAAGGCTTTGGGAAGCCGTTGTGCATCACTCTTCATGAGAAGGTCGAAAAGCTGCTGACTCTCTGCAGTGAGGTTGTCTATAATGATTTATTTGCTTTGTTTGCAAGAGTGCGACTTCATTGGTTTGCCCGTAAAAAGAATAGTGAGCTCCTTGATGCAGCTGTGAGACGCAAAACTAAGTAACAAGTACTGAGGCTGTGCAGATGAGACAACACTTGCGTTATGCCCACAGGAATTGTCTTTAGTTTATCTTATATGTTGTATTCAATGCTCGCGCTAGCATACCGGATTCTGCGAGTATATTCCTCTTAATTATCACATGCCCTGCCGAAACTGTCTACACCAATGACCAAATGAATATAGCATACTTTAAGTAAAGTGTAAAAGTCCGTTTTGCATGCTCGGACACTGCAATTAACGTATAGGTTCGGCTAGATGAACTTGAGCTTTCCATGGATCAATATCAAAATTTCAGTATCGCAGCATGCAAAACTAGTTTTTTTTATATTTTTTTAAAATATTTTAGATTCATTCGACCTTCGCTGTATAGTGCCAGATGACGTCGCCCACTCGAGTGATTGGACAGGGTGTCTACCAAATCACTTATTCCGAATTCCCCAATTTTTCCAAGGTTTTCCTGACTATTTCGATAAAATGTTGACCGTTACTTCGGTTCAGGGAGCAGTTAGTGGCCTGCGCTGCTCAGTGACGTGTCGGGCAACGTTATTCCGTGCAGCGGCACCAATGTGCAATCATCGGGCTTCGTTGCACGCTGCCGTTGCACATTCACTTATCATTCTTACTTACTTGGAACTTTTTTATGGTTTCCTTGATATTACCCTGTCCTTCTAATATAACCGAATTACTTGAGAATTTTAGGTTTTCCAGGTTGGTAGACACCCTACACACACTGTGCAACCCTGTGCATGGTTGAAGAGTGTGTGAGAACAAGCGTTTCGATGTGTACCTGTGCAGTGTGACGACTTGAAATATAAACCTGGATTAATGTTTGGTTGTCTGAGGTACACAAAAGCAGATCAAACTGCGATGAAAGGTAAATCGCTGAGTCGGTATGGTGCTAACAATATGCAACAGAGCAAATAACCTTTTTCTGATGCTTTTTTTTCCTGTCAATTTGTGGCAGTTTCTTGCGTACTAGCGCTCACATAGACAGTCAAGCTGTGGAGCACAATATGTTTGTGGTGAGCGCATGTACTATAACGAAATGTCTCAATTTTCAATCTCTTGAAGCATTAATTTATGTGGACATTCAAATGCTGAAGACATGCATGACTCCGAAATTCCACCTGTGATTGATATGGTTAAATCTAGTTACAAGTTCTCAACGTGAACAGTGCAAGATAAATGCGTAAACGTGCCTCCTGTTGAGAGTATTAAGCAAGGTTATTAAGTGCGTGCATAGAGTTGTCCAAACCTCCTTTCACTATGTTTTCAACACCACATCTCTATCTTTAAGTGTCCTATAGTGGTGTTCTAAGTTAGTATATAATAAACTGTGTAAACCAAACTTGTGCCTTTTTGTCTTTCTTGGCAAACAAGCCATTGTTGCAATAATAAGTATGCCTTCATAGGCGTGCTGTAACACCCTGCTTAGTTGAAAAGGATAGTAACTTATTGGTGGTTCCCTGTACTGATAAAAAACAGGTTCTTTTGCAAGAGAGATTACATGGGAGTGATTGATACAAACAAGGCTACGACGCGTGAAGCAAGGTATGAAGGACGATACTTGCGCGGGCATGTAGAACATAAAAAAAAAAAAAAAACATTTGAATTTCGCGCCACCGGTGAAAATCATTTAAATTTCGCGCCAAAGACAATTGTGACGTCACAACCATAAGGAAATTGCGTCATTTCGTGTTTTTTTTTAAATAAAGCGTCACTTCCTGCACGTCACAGGCGAGCATAACTAATGACAATGCCGCGCATCTCAGAGATGGCGCTGTGCCCCATGATCCGCCATTTTTGCGCCTATGGGCTTCTATGGAAGTTTCGCTACCTTCTATACATATACCTTGTTAGTTCTTTTGAGAGCGGCTTTTGGTTTCGCGGATTGAGTTTGCCATTCCTCCGTGATGTGCGGTTGACGAAGTAATAGTGACTCGAGGAACACCAAAGGTAAGACGTAAAGTGCTCGAACTGGGTATCGGTTGTCTCCGTTTACATCGCAGTGCTGTCGACGAGAAGACTGAGTAACTGCTTTCGAAACGCAAGTTTCTGTACCTGTGGGGGGAATCTGGCTTCGGAAATAAACACAGTTCGCGGAAAGCTCGTGTTACGCTTTTATTTGATGCTTCTCTCGTCCCGTACAAGAGACGTAGCGTCCTCGTTAAGCCTTATTGAGCTCGATTTGCTCGATTCAGGGCCGCCATGATGAGATGCAGGCGACGGAGGAACTTTGCTCCCCTGCTTCAGGGACGAAAGTTCCTCTCTTTCTGAAGGAACATAGGTTACAAGACCGTTTCTCCCCTAAGGGAGGACTATCGATCGATACCCTTTTTTCTAAGAGTGCACGTGAGATCCGTGAATATTTTCTTTGAAGTAATGTCGTGTTCACTTTTTGTATTTTGCAAGTTCATTTTCTTCATTGTTGTATGTGGCTGATATCTAGTTGGCATTTTCGGCCCAGTGTTTGCTTTTCTTCCTTTTGTTTTTTTATTCCTGTTTTGCATTAGTGGACTTCTTTGCTTTGTACAATTTTTGACACCGCTGTGTTCCTGTGAGGGGGCTGGGGACCAGTCAAGCTCATTGTAAGCTTTTTTCCTCAGCTCCCACCATATATACATGCATATGGTAAATAAACTATTATTATTATTATGCACAAGCACGGGAAATAATACTCGGTTCCAAGTACAAACGAAGAACCCGGGGCGAAAAGCCCTGAATGCCAAACGATCTGCGTCGGGCGACGGCGACTGACTGCGTAGTACACAGGTTGCGCTCCTTCGACGCCTGCATCGCCGGCACCGCTGCGGCGGGTGGTCGTAGCTAGTCGTAGCAGATCGAGTCACCTCTGTTGCTCGTACCGCAACACTAGAGCCGCGTAATATTCTTGCCGTCGAAGTTTATAAGCCTACGTTCGCGGCCAGGTGGTGGTGGTGGTGGTATAACTTTATTATTCAAAAGGTTAGGAGACCGACGAGTCCCGGTCAAAACGCATTTACACAAAGCCAACGCCCAGCGAACCTATCCCCCTCTTTCTCTTTCGGCGACCGGCCGCCAGGGCGGTGACACCGTCGCTGAAACTTGCTCAATCGCTCCGGAGGCCGTCGAGATTCGCACCCGACGCACCGAACGTCCGCGACTAGACACAGCTGTTACGTAAAAAAAAAACTGGCATAGTCCAAAGGCTTCTGCGGCATAGCTGTCCGCAGAAGCCTTTGTACGTCCGAATCCTGCGTTAGCCGACAGATTTTTTTTCTCGGCTTCCGAACCATCTTACGTAAGGTTGTTTGAATGAATGTGTACTGTTATCGTAAATCTTGGCTTGTGATTGCGGCTTTGTAGATTATCTTATTGGTTTTGCTGGAGAGACGAAAACGACGGGCATAACAAAATCGGTGGCATATTCCGCGTACCTTGCAAAAGCACTTCCCCAGTCACCTTGCGAAAAGCGCGAAACACGGAGTCCGCACCGTCCCGACGTCCCAGTATTTTACCTGCTTTAGAGCAGTTTGTACCTGCTGGCTGCCAGTAGGTATGTCTACTGAAACGGCAACTTCAAAATAGGGGCAGTGCCAGAGAGCAAAGAGACAAAGTTCGGAAAGCTTGCTCGCCCTCCCCAATTTCTGAACTCTCAAGTGATTGTACCGTAATAAATGCACAACGCCTCTCCCCCCCCCCCCCCCAAAAAAAAAAGCACTATGTTCACTACGTAAAAAATGGTCTCAGTTCATGCATCTGTGAGCAGGTAGAAAATCTTGCCCATATTTATTCACACCGCACGATGAGCGCAACACGTTGCTGTGCAAACGCAGTCCAACAACACGAAGCATAAAAACGGCAGATTTAGGACAACGATTCGGAGTCCATTGTTCAATTAAAACGACGTAATTTTGTCAAAAACTCCCGCAGCTTTTTACTTACGGTATGCGTCGGGGATCTTCCACATTTTGAAACGGAACGAAGGAAGATTTACTTTTAAAAACGCTCGCTGCGTCCTCCCGGACCAGTTTGACTTAATCAGCTGACGACGACGGGACTGAACCCGTTGAACCTCAACCCCACAACAACCAATTTGCGATCCGCACCACATGATGTTTACAAAATAACGCCCCGCCTTTTCAATCAGTGCCTACAATTATCACGCAGTTTATGAAAACAAAAATGGCGAACTCATTGCGAGGTGGTTGTACCGGCTGTACAACACTAGAGCGCACGACACTAAGAGCGCCGACAGTAGAGCGCCGCGACGTTAGAGCGCGCGCCACTAGAGCGCCGCGACGTTAGAGCGCACGAGAGCGCCGCGACGTTAGAGCGCGCGACTCGAGAGCGCGGCGACGTTAGCGCACGCGACTCAAGAGCGCTGCGACGTTAGCGCGCGCGACTCTAGTGCGCAGCGACATTAGGGAGTTTTAGTAGACCGTGTTTCCAACTCCGCTACGAAGAAACCGCCACTGCGCCTGCATGCCGATGGCTTTCGCTGTAGAGTTCCGGGTAGCGGAGGAGCTTAGCGGAGGGGAGCGCCCGTCACGAGAGCGCACAGCCAGTCCAGCGCGAGTGGCCCGACCGGACCGACCACTTGTTCGGGCATCGCGTGTTTTATGTAAAATTGGCAGGGATTTATGCCACGGAATCCAGCAATGACACTGCAAAATGAGTCGACGAAAGTTTTGCGTGTGACAAACCAAGAAGTGTTACAAAAAGCTGAGAGCAGAAAAAAAAAAGCATATCTGTAGCGTGCATTTTCGCAGAAAAAAACAATGCAGCTGACCTAGCTTCATTAGTTCTTTGAGTTTGTATATCACAGATTTGCAGGGGAGGTTTTCCTGTATCCGTCAAAAGACTGGAAAGATCTGCATCCGATAAAATCGCGCTGAGCTTTCCTTCGACGAGTGTTTTACTGATAATTTTTTAGCGGTGAGCTTTCTTCTTTACGGACATGAACGTCAGAATACCATTTAAACTTATGCAAGGGACGTCTAAATAGCCACCAAATAGATCGGAGCCCAAATGTCTGTCAAGAATAGACCAAATATAGCAAAAAGTAAACTATTTATAGTATATCCGAGAGGCGCACCGCAGCACTGTGAAGAAATCTTAGATTCGCTGCTCCCCTCAACTGCAAACTTTGCCGGTACCTATATGCCCCAGCTAGCCTACTCCCCTGCCCCCTTTTCTCTCCAATCTCAGTAAACAATTGGTTAGAAATTTCTGAGTCATACCCGTTTTATTTTTATTTTTTATTAAAGGCATATTCAATCAATCAAAAATCACCAATGCTTCAATCCGATGAGTCGCACAATTTTGTTTTGTCTGTGGAGCCGCGGGTACATCACACATTTTGCGGTGTTCGCTCAACTGGGGTGCGCTCTCTCGTCGCGCGCTCAACTGGTTGTGCGCTCTCGTGTTGCGCGCTCAACTGGTCATGCGCTCTCGTGACGTGCGCTCTAGTGTCAAGCGCGCTACTGTCGCAGCGCCCTCGTGTCGCGCGCTCTAACGTCGGCGCTCTAGTGTCGCGCGCTCTAAAGGCGCTCTCCCGGTTGTACCTCACCGCCATAGGTTTTTCCCCAAAGCCGGGGTCACACTGCTTGTACATCATACAAAATACAGTCTGCAAACAGATTCAAACTCGAGTCACCACGAGATCTGAGCTTCGAATGTCGCAAGGCAAAGAGTTCAAGGAGACACTTGGCACGCGGCATTTGAACCATGGATATCGTGGTGACTAATATCTGCAGACTGTCTTGTTTTGTGTATAATGTATAAGCAGTGTGACCCCGGCTTAAAGGTACTTCAAGTAGAAGCAAACACCGCAATACGACCCGCAAAAATTGCGTAATAAATATTAAAAATATTAAAAGAAGGACAACACGGACTTCACTACACTTTGTTTCAGCTTGTGTTGTACCGCAGGAAAAGCTACAAGCACGAGCTCCTTGGTCTAAAGCACATCTCGGCGGCACACGCTCTCGTGCACCAAGGGCAGCAGCCAACGCTATGAGCTCGCGCTTCTAGCCTTTGGTGCGGTACAAGATAAGGTGAAACGAAGTATATATAGTATCAAACCTCGTGCTCAGGCTCAAAGAGCTACGCCAAACAACGTGCAAAGATAAAAAGAAAATGCAGCATGATTATTTTTATTTAGGGAAACCCGAAGTTTTTATGTACGGAGCTAATTTTTTTCTGGAATTTTATACGTGCTACAGATTGCAATCAAATATATAAAAAGGCGTGCTTCTGTACTCCGTTTCACCTTATGTTGTGCCGCAGACAAGGCTAGAAGCACGAGCTCATGGCGTTGGGAGCTACTCTAGGGGTATTCACACGAAGGAGAAATCCCGGGGATTTCTCCCCGGCACGCGCATCCCACGACGAAAACGTCAGGCTTTGCGATGTGCAAAAGCCTCGCGTTTTCATCTCGTGAGGCGCACGTGCCGGGGAGAAATCCCCGGGATTTCTCCCTCGTGTGAATACCCCTTAACGCACGAGAGCTTGTGCCGCCGAGATGTGCCCTAGAGCAAGGAGCTCGTGCTTCCTGCGGTACATCATAAGGTGAAACAGAGTATTAGCGGCCAGATGTTTTGGTGGCGCCCTCCTGTGGTTCCCCCTTGTGACGTCATTACCTTGCAAACAACAAGTTCGATGGTGTTTGTTATTAGCATGGTGGAAGCTTGAAATCATTGCGCTCTCAAAGGAACACTGCCAACACCGTCAAAATTAAAGTTCTTTCATTCCTCTTATTTCCGTCGATGATAAATCCCCTTTCCGACGTCATAGTTAGCGTTCGGCCAATCGTGGAAGGCCGACCACAGCGACGCTTTCGGTCGCGCACGGGGCTAATAGGAAGCGAGCAAGCCGGCCGTGTCGCGGCGGTCGCCTATTGTTCGCCGCGACCTAGCGGTAACCGCCGCAGGAGCGTCGGGGAGCAATGGCGACGAACAGCACGGCGGACAGTGTCCCCGTCGTGATTACGACGGAATTTAAGGCAGTTACGAATTCGGAAAGTTCCTTCGGTAGCCGGTGCCGCCGGCGCAGAATCATCGGGAAGTAATAGCAACGAACAGCACAGAGGACAGTGGGCGATTACGAATCCGGAAAGCTGCTTCGGCAGCCGGCGCAGAATCATCGGGGGGAAGCAATGGCGATGAGCAGCACAGTTACCGTGGTGATTACGACGGGGTTTAAGGCGGTTACGAATCCAGAAAGCTTCTTCCGTGGTGCCAATATGACGAAGGGAAAACTCCTTCATTAATCTGGCCGCGTGTACGACGTGAAGAAGGTCCGTTTCGACGGACAAGTGGATGTCACGGAGCGCCGTACTCCGCAAACACAATTAAGCGCGCCCGCAAAAAATTCAGCTGGCGTTGAGTGGACTGCAGTAATTATATACATTTATTTCTGAATCAGCTTGAAAATAACAGGGCGATTTTTTTCGCGCCGTTCTGCGATTTCCACTACTATCTTCCTGAAGGCTGATGGAAACATCCAAGGGTAGGCTTGGGTGGGCGACAGCATTCCGCTTCTCGATTCCGGTGAAGTATTTGCTGCATACTTTAGAGTTTGCCGTCGGTGTCGATGCTGTTCCATCGTCGCTAGAATAGAAAAAAAGTTAATTGTATTATTCGTCAGCAGCTTAGCAAAGCGCGAACTGGAAGGTAAGAAACGCCACTAACCTGTATGGACGCACAAGTCGCACCCAGGTCGCGCAGTACTCCGCCTCGCACGGCTTCGAAGGGACGATGTAGTACTTCGTGCCGTGCGCGATCGTGCACGTACTGTTGCAGCCGACCACGCAGCAATTGTTGCTGCCTTCTTGGTGCGGAATATCCATCTCAGATATGACAGCGCTAACCCACTACAACGCACAACCAACGCAGCGACTGGCCGAAGCTTCCCGATGCAACGGACCCGTTTGCCGCTAGGGGCGCCCTGGTTGGGGCTTGAATTAGATCCGCACGGTTCCTATAGCGCTAGCCGCAACATGTCCAGATGAATATCTCAAATTAAATAATTATATAAGCACCACTAATTGTCTATCTACGTCCCCAGAGCACCGTTCTACCACAATACAGAAAAATTTGTAGGCATAAGTTGCAGTAACTCGACGTAACAAGACTTTTTCTTGAACTCTTCTGCCTCGCGCCATGCTGTCGATGACTGGGTTGGGAGCGCCTCCCCGCGGACAGACGCCGCCTCCTTGTCTTTTTCCGATTACGCCCTCTCCGCACGAATGGGACGGCCGGAGAAGCGTTCGCGCGCCTCGGGATCTCCCTCCTCTCCCTCTTTTTTCCCTCTCGCCTTCGCGCGTCGACGGTGGCGCCGCATGGATTGCTCCCAGCTAGCAGACGCTCTCGCTCGGATACAATGCGGCAAAAGGTTATTTCCGTGAGTTTTCGTGGTTCGCGATTGCATTTCTGTCGCGAGTTCTACAGTTTAACGCGTAATTGACTACAGAGACTTCCGAGATATCAGCAGAACGACTTGACGGCTTGAAAAACGCGAACTAGGGCGAAAATGGACACGCGATTCGAGCACGGTCTACGCTACTATGCTACCGGAGTGAGGCTCTGCTTCGCCCTTGCGCGAGCAAAGCCGCTTATTAGTGCAGCAGCGAACTCTTATATGCTGCACAGTGACTTTGGTACGATTCAAGGCAGTGTTTTTGTATTACCGCACGCGTGCCCCAGACGCAAAAAAGGGAAATCACACGCTCGTTCTTTCGTCGCTTCGTAAGGGAGGCAAGACGTGACACGTAAGCACGAAGCGATTGCTGTTTTTTTCTTTCACAACTGACGCACTCTCCTCAAAGCGACTGTACTTCGTCTCACCTTAACACAGACCAACCACAGAGGCTACAGACGTGAGCGGGCAGCTTTGACTCGGGCTCCCGCTGCACGAGCATTCACGCAGCCGACGCGCGATCGAACGTAAGGAGCCTCCACTTGTAACGTTTGCGCTTAGTTCATGTTAAGCGGAGATTTCTGTGGTCTAGATAATAAAAAAAAAATGTTTCCCCTTTTAACGATACCCGTCCTTGGCGTGCGCAATGTGTCTTAATAGTTGCGTAAAAACGATCTACTAATATTTGATCCCTATTGCTGCAAAGGCGTGGCTGAGAGCCTTCACCCTCTACGCGGCATAACGAAATCGGAATATCCTGCGTAAAAGAATCTTAGCAGAACGAGCGAAAACCCAAACTATCCGCTAACACCTAAAACTTTTCAAAGCTTTATTGTTTTGAAAATTTCTTGCGATGCCTCGTGTACTTTGTTTTTACCAGACATTGCCAGCTTACTCGGCTCATTACAAAGACTTTGTAAGCTTACTTGGCTTATTAGAGGCAGGACATTATCTCTCCACAGCAGTGCACCCTTTATGGACCGTCGTTTCCCCACTAAAATAATCTCGTTTTATTCATCGAGCGATGACATGGAACAATCTTGGCTCTTGAAAGCATTTCTTTATTACTGCAAATAACCGCCCCAAAGGCCTTCAAGTTCTGCTGCCAGTGACTGTAAAAAAACAACTAAAGAACAAAAAATTAAAACTAAAATTAAGTCACAGGTAATGCATATTATTGTTTTACAACACACCGAATCACAAGGACTACAAAGACAGGCTATTAAGGCTAGTTTTCACAGAGTTGCTTCGCTGTGCTCAGACCACTTGCGAGGGTCTGAGTCACAATTCGAAGAGGATTATACTAATCCTGTTACAATCTAATTCGTGCCGTCTCAAGTGACCGCAATGTAGCACAGCGAAGCGCAACTGCATGAATCAGCCATTACCCTGTCTATGTAGACCTTTAGAAGCTCCACCTCCAGGCCAGCACTAGCTTTTGCTTTTGATAACAAAGAGCTTGCACAGCGAAATGATGGCAGACGGCGACAGGTGTGTGCTAAAGACGGGGCTTCTGCTTCTGCATGCACTCACTGGCGAGGTACATGAAAACATCAGGGCACGTATACAAGAAGCTGAATCTCAACCATCACACAGTGAATGACTAGCTTGGACAAAAGTCAATGGCGATACATAAACATATTAAGGCACGGATACTAGAAGTTGAATCCCAGCTATGATACAGTGAATGACTAGCTTCCACAAAAGTCAACAGCGAGATACATAAACCTATTAAGGCACAGACTCTAAAAGTTGAATCTCAACTATTAGAAGGTAAACGACTAGCTTACACGAAAGTCAACGGTCATATACAAAAGATTCCAAGACTAAAGGCTGAATCTCGTATCACAAAGTGAATGACCATCTTGCACTAAAGTCAACGGCGAGGTACATAAAAGTATTAAGGCATGCAGATACTAGAACTTGAATTCCAGCTATCAGAAAGTGAATGACAAGCTTGCACAAAAGTAAGCGGCAAGATATATAAAAATATTAAGGCTCGGATACTATAAAAAGCTGAATCCCAGCTATATATATATATCACAAAGTGCATGACTAGATTACACAAAATTCAACGGCGAGATGCATAAAATTATTAAGGCACAGGTGCTAAAACTTGAATCGTGGCTATCACAATGACTATACCTTGCACACGGCGAGATAAGTAAAAATAATGAAAGGCGCGCGCGCGCGCGCACACACACACACACACACACACACACACACACACACACACACACACACACACACACACACACACACACTAAAACCTTCCGGCGAGCTGTGGCGTGCTTTTCGAATGGAATGCTGAAGAACTTAATGAATTTCTTGCCGTCGCTGTTACGGTTGCTGCACCCGAAAGCGCAACACCCCGTCATAGCTGACGAACTAACGCCGAGCGAAAACCGAAACTATGTGAAGCTTGCGTGCGAAGTGCAGACATGGAATGCTGAAGAACTTGCCATCGCTGCGACGGTTGTTGCACCAGTTGCATCCGAAATCGCAGTAGCGCGTCAGAGGTTACGAACTGACGCCGAGCGAAAAGCGGAGCTGTGATGCTCCCATGCGAAGCCCAGACCCCCAAACCAATCTCCCCAGACGCGCCATGTGCTGCTGCATTCACACTGGCGGTTTGACCGAATTTGCGAATGCGCTTATTAAATACTTATTACAAATCCACCCGCATTTGATGGCGACAAGCGGAACCGCATGGCGGTTGCGATTCCAATTATTCAAACGCCAGTTTGAATGCAGCAGCTTACCCAGGCAGTTAGTAGCCGAAGGTGCCTGGCCAATACCTCCTAGAAACTCCAGGCCTGCGCGCGCGCCGCGTCGGCATCAGGCGTGTCACTTCCGGTAGGCGATCAGCCGCCGCGCCGGTTACGTAGCGGCGGCTCGGCCAACACGCCGCGCCGGTAACGTAGCGGTGGCTCGGCCGAGTTAGCGAGGCTTAGGGAGGCGGTGAATTTGGCCGGCGTGGTTCTCGCGTGGTTCGCTCTTTTTTCGTGTTTCTCCGGTGGATTACTGAACATAGTGGCTCTCTGAGCCATAAAATGTGAAGCTCGCCATGCCGTACAAGTGCTGTGTTCCAAAGTGCCGAGGAAATTACGACGAAGGCAGCAAGGTTCAAGTGTTCTCCTTCCCGAAGGATGAAAACCAGCGCCAGAAATGGCTTCGTGCAATACCACGCCAAGACTACGAAGTCACCAGTTCCTCAAGGGCACGTAGAATTCGTTTTCTTCTTTATCCTATGCTCTGCACACTGCCATCAAGTTCTGCAAACACTTTATTGACGTGCAAACGTAATCTCCCACCGCGCGACCGTATTTGGTCCTATTTTACGGAAACGGGATATTATACTGTGATTGATGTCCTATGTGTCAGCATGTATACCGCAGTAGGCTGCGACCGGGATGAATGTCGTCGCCTGCTTACATGCTAACTCAAACAGCACGCGCGTTCGGCCTATAGGCCGTATTTTTTCAAAAGCTGGATCGGTTGTCTAAGGGCTCGCGTTCATTGCAGCAACAATTGCTTATTTATCTTCGGAATGAGCATGCCAGCAGTGAATAGACAGCCTGATGGGCTGGCCTGAGAAAGCGTTTCAACGGCTTTTTGGAGCCTGTCGTGCTGTTGTAACGCATGGCATGGGTTTCTGTTCTTGCAGGTATGTGCATTGCACTTCCACGACAGCTTCATCGTACGGAAGTCGATCTATCGTGACCCCCATAATGGGAAGACAATCGAAACAGCCTTGCCGGTTCCGCGCCTGGACCCTGCTGCCGTGCCATCGATCTTCAAAGAGTGCCCGTCGTATTTGTCCAAGCCTGAGTGCACCAAAGCCAGGGAAGAACCGCAGCAACGTCTAGAGCGCCTGGAGTCTTCTCATCTTGCACAGGCCGTGGCAGATTCATTGATTTCATACACCGAGGAGACCAGCAAGAACCAGTTTCAGACATTGAAGGAACTCAACGCGTGTCTGAAGTCGGCACAGGTACCAGAGAAGTGGTCAGTGCTTCACACTGCATCCAGTGTTATGTTCTTGCTGATAACAGGAGGTGGCACTCCGACACTTGATGCTTCTGTCGTGAATTGAAGACAGTCTGGACGTAACAGCATGCCACAACAAGGTTAGATTGACAAAGATAGACGAGTACCGAATTCCAACCAAAGTTCAGGATGTCAAGTGCCTTCTGGAAATCCTAGACAAACTTTCACATTTTGAAGCCGACTCAGCTGTACCAAAAGATGTGCTCGCAGCTATTCACTCACTACTCAATGTTTTGAAGAAGCAGCTGCCCATGGAAAGCAGGAGTACGCTTAAGGCAATACAAGAACAGCTGGAATTAATTACAATGAAGAGCCCCAGATACTCGCCACATCTAATGGTTGTTGCAAGTCTTTTGTTCACGATCTCTCCCCACGCGTACAAAGTTTTGCGACATGCGGGTACCGTTACACTGCCTCACCCTGCAACAGTCAGGAAGCTGTGTTCCTCATGTGAGCTGTCACTGCAAGGAGAGACAGAGGAGAACTTCTTGTCCTACATGAAGAAACGAGCCAAGCACCTCCAGCCGTACGAGAAAGTTGTGACATTGATGCTTGACGAAATTCAATTGAAGGCATTTTTTGACTACAAGGGAGGCAATGTTTGTGGTGCAGCACATAATACGGCTGAGGCTGCCACGACTGCCCACGTTTTTATGGTGCAAAGTCTGGCTTCTTCGTTCAAAGAGGTGGCTCACATCCTTCCCGTCAAAAGCATTGATGCTGCTATGCTGCACAATGTCACTAGAAAAGTGTTGACTGGCTTGGAGTCACTCGGGTACAAAGTGATCTGCGTTGTCACTGACAATAATGCAATCAACAGGAAGACGATGTCGAACTTTTGCAGCCCTCCAAGGCTTCAATTCGTCTATCCACATCCTTGTGATGCAACACGACCCCTCTTCTACATTGTGGACACTGTGCACCTGCTAAAATGTGTGCGGAACAACTGGAGAAACCAAAAGAACCATGGCACGCATTTTTATTACCCAAAGTTTGACATGAGCAGCTATTTGATTGACAAGAACTGTATTATCTGGACTTCCTTTGAGGCACTGCGCAGACTGCACAAGCTGGAAGCCGGGCGTTTGCTGAAGTACGGCTACCAGCTCACTTCAAAAGCTCTGAATCCATCCAACGTGGAGCGGCAGAACGTCAAGATTGTGCTGCAAGTGTTTAACCAGTTCACAGCGGAAGGGCTTTTAGCGCATGCCGGCAATCTTGATCGAGCCGAGGAGACAGCAAACTTCATCAAGATTATTATCCGCTGGTGGTCCGTAGTGAATGTTAAGACACCATCAAAAGGATTTCACAAGCGTGACCTCTTTCAAGAACCAGTTCAAGCAATGGAAAACGACCCAAGGATCGAGTTTCTTGAGAAGTTTGCTGACTGGTTGGATGCCTGGATCTCACTGAGGTTTGACAATGGGGTCTTAACACGGGAAACAATCAGTGCCTTGCGCCTCACATCATGTGGACTCGTAGAGCTTTGCCGCTACTGCCTTGAGGAGCTTAAGCTGAAATACGTGCTTCTCGGGAAAGTACAGACGGATCCCCTTGAAGCAAAGTTCGGTCAGTACAGGCAGCTTGCTGGTGGCCAGTTCCATGTCTCAATTCGGCAGGTATACGAGTGTGAAACAACATAGAACATAGAACATAGCTTTATTGATAGAACCATCATTTTCAAAATACAATAGCGAGCCGGCTGCGTTTACAGAATTCACTGCCAATGTTACCAACAGAAGACTTCAGGCTTCCACAGGAAAGTGTGCGACGAAAACAAAACCTTGATGAAGCCTTCGACATTGATATTACAGACTCTGATTTTGAAGCATTGTCCTCCAGCATTTCAGTGATGACATATGTGGCTGGTTATTGTGCTCACGCTGCAACGAAAACACTAAAGTGTGACGAGTGCAAGAGAAACCTTGTCCTCGAAAGGAGTGCGGAACAAACCACTGAAGAAGATAACCTTGTGGATGCACTAAATAGAGGTGGCCTTTGTTTTCCTGCACCAGTTGTTGTAAGTGCAGTGATGCACATGGAGGTTGTCACAGAAAAGCTTCTGTCTCCAGAGCACAGCGTGAAATTTTTGCAACTAAAAGATCAACGAGCTGTACTTAAGCAGCTTACAGTTGCAGTCTTGCCAGACTTCGATGATCTTGACACATTTTTGAACGGGCACGGTCCTGAGCTTGTTATGAGTATACTGTTGAATTCAGCGGCAAACATTTTGTTAAATAATGCATGCAAAAGGAAGAATGACTTACTTTCTGCAGCTTCAAAGGCGAAGAAAAAAAAACTAACCGTTCTTTCCACAAGCTGAGTTGTCTCAACAGTGCTTGCTGTTCTCATGGGTGCAGCAGTGAGCATGTCTGAATTTAGAAGAGGGGAAGGAACGCCAACCAAAAATAAAAAGGAGCCCAACGTTTCGAAACCTGCTTGGTTTCTTCTTCAGGGGCGACTATGTGCGCGAGGAGCAAGTGGTCTTCTTTTACGGCGGTGGACGTGATGTTTTCGCGATCGTAATGTGGTTGAGCCCGCTGACGTAGGCGGATGGTAGAGCGCCAAGCGACCGATTGATGTTTTGCGGTGTGGTTTGGATGTGCCATGACTCGACGAAGAGCCTCTGCCGGGAATTGGTCTCAATGTCGAGGATGCGTGTGTTGTTGAAGTCAATGCGGTGGTCATTCAAGTCACTGTGTTCCGCAACCGCGCTGCGCTCATGATCGAATTTTCGCACGTCGTTTTTGTGCTGGCTAATTCGTTCTTTAAAGTTTTTGGTTTCGCCGATGTATGTGGCAGGGCAATCCGCACAAGGAATCTGGTAAATAACGCCTTGCGCTCTTTCCTTGGGGGGACGATCTTTTGGCCGGGGCATCAGGTGTCCAAGCGTTGACACTGGTTTGTGGGCCATCTGTATGCCTTCTTTTGCCAGCACACGCGCGAGCGCTTCGCTGGTTTCCTTTATGTAAGGGACGCAGACGCGCGTGGTGGAGCGGGGATGTGCGATTTCTTGTGGTCTTAGGCGTCGATCAGACTTACGTTGACGACGAGCGATTCGCTGAATAAAACTGCGCGTGTAGCCGTTATTTAGCAGGTCGGAGATGATGGTTTCTTCCTTTTTTCTGTAGTCCTCCGACGAGCAAATAGTCTTCGCTCGGGACAGGAGTGCCTGGACGATCGACGCCTTGTGGCTCGCAGGGTGGTTGGAATCAAATCGGAGGTAGCGCCCAGTGTGTGTGGGTTCCAATTGATCTTTTTGTCTTTTGACCAGCACGTCGAGAAATGGCAGGGCGTCGTTCTTTTCAGATTCAGCGGTGAACTGGATGGCCGGCTCGATGGAATTGAGGTGTGCCAAAAAGTTGTTCACTTCTGACTTCTTCATAATGCAGAAGCAATCGTCGACATACCGTAAAAACACTTTAGGGCATGCGGTGAAAGACTGCAGTGCGCGTTGTTCAATGGCTTCCATTTTCATGTTGGCCGTGGTGACGGAGATGGATGCGCCCATTGCGGTTCCGCTGGTCTGCTTGAAGAATTCTCCTTTAAAGCTGAAGTAGGTGCTCCCCAGGCAGAACTCGAGTAAGCGGCACAGTTCGTCCACCGTAAGGCTGGTCCGTTCGCTCAGCTTCTTGTCTCCCTCGAGGGCAGCTCTGGTTGTGGCGACTGCCAGGGGAACCGGCACGCTGGTGAAGAGCGAGACGACATCGAACGATACCAGGCTGTCGTCATCGTTTACCTTTAGTTGCGAAACCTGTTCCACAAAGTGCCCGGTGTTCTGCACATAGGTCGCTGTGTTTCCAACGAGAGGAGAGAGAGTGCTGTGGAGGTAGTTCGACAATCCCCGAAGTGGTGAGGTTGTGAAATCCACGATTGGCCGGAGAGGGACGTTAGGCTTATGAATCTTAGGAAGACCGTAGAAATCGGGCGCAAACCCATTCCTGCACAGAAGCCGCAGATGAAGGCTCCGCGCGGCAGGGTACTTCTTAAAACCTCCACAAAGGATATTGTTCAGTTTTGTCTGAACTTGTGATGTCCGGTCTTTCCTGAGCTTTTCATAGGCAGAGCTGTCGAGAAGGTCTCGAATCTTGTTCTCGTAGACTTCCCGGTCAAGTACCACAGTCGAGTTTCCTTTGTCCGCGGGTAGGATCACGATGTTTGTGTCTCCTCGAAGCCCCCAGAGAGCTACTGTCTCTTCTCGTGGAAGGTTAGGCTGTTGACGACGTGGAAGTTTCGATAGGATGCCGATCACCTTCTGCCGGACTCGGTCTCGGGCACTTGGATCTAGGTGCAAGATGCCGTCCTCGATTGTTGCAACCATTTTTGGCAGAGGGGGTTTTGTCGTGGTCATGTTGAAACCGTGACCCTTCGCCAACACACTGACCTCGCACGGGGTTAGTTGCCTGGAGGAGAGGTTCGTAACAAACCTAGTGGAATCAGTGCTGTGTATTGCTTCGCCTTTCTTCTTTAGTCTCAAAAGTTTCTCCCTCTGAGATACTGCGAAAACATCACGTCCACCGCCGTAAAAGAAGACCACTTGCTCCTCGCGCACAGTCACCCCTGAAGAAGAAACCAAGCAGGTTTCGAAACGTTGGGCTCCTTTTTATTTTTGATTGGCGTTCCTTCCCCTCTTCTAATTGTTCTTACCCAACCAGGCGGATCTCTGCCAAATGTTTACTTTCATGTCTGAATTTGTATTTACGAAATCAGTTGAGCGCTCTCTTCCCGAGGTCGATGAATGCAGCTTGTCTTTTAAGAATTGTGCTTGCAGCTTGCTAATGCGATGCGTAATGTATTGTTTCAGCTGTGACTTATCGTTCTGTAATCTTGCATTCTGTTCATCTGCTGAATGTCTTTTGGTTTCATGTCATCGTAATTGCCATATGTAGCATGTTGACTAAGTTTTTGTTTTGTGTGTTGACGGTTTTTTTTTCTGTTCATATCGAGATTGCTTGCCCTGTGCTAGCTTGCAAGTGATAATATGAGCACTGTTTCATCGGTTTATTAATATTTGTTTTTGTATTCGAGTACTATGCTATTGGCTTGTTAGTTCTGTCTTGTGATATTTAATTTTTCATTTAGTGCCAACATGACTGTCATCTACATAGCTCCCGAATGCTCATTTCACCAGTGGTTTTTGTCCTCTACTGCTGCATTTGTTATCTGACAGTGCTTCCTTATGCTTCGTCAACATCATTTCCTAATAAACTTGCGATCAGAGTGCTCTTCCTTTTGCATACAATTGAATATGTGCGTCCCAAGGCACATAGCTATATAACAACACGAATTTTTGAAGCTTGTGAAAAATGCTGGTTTTGCTCTCTATTTCTAAGCTAAATAAAATATTTGGTTGCATCTACTTGTTAGAAGTATCATGTTTTCTTTAGTTCTGGTACGATTACCTACAGGAAAGCTGCAGTTGTGGAGATGGACACTGAGTTGATCTAAGTTCTGAAAGTTTCCAATGCTACTGCAGTATTGCTTTTGATTTCTCCAGTTTTTCCGTGGCAGTTACTCGCGCCGTACTGTTTGGGTAGGCGTTGCTCGTTCCGATATTCTGGCTGTGAGCTCCGACGTATAATCTAGCGCAGAGTTGAAACCATTCAGAGAAATCAGTTAACGCTAGTCCGACAGCAAAATAAAATCATTAAGCTAAAAAAAGGAAACCGAATGCATGTGGAAGGGCTTTCCGGGCTGTATGCCCTCGGTGCGCTCGGGACTGGGCTGTGGGCCGACGGCGGGAGCATCCGCCTTGCGGACGTGACGTCACCGATAGCGCGCGCAGGCCTGAAGCTTCTAGGAGGTGTTGGCCTGGCGCGCCGAGTGACCGGAGCAAAAATGGCGCCGCGGGCCATCGAAAAGCAAAAACAACCAAAACAAAAGCCGCGCGCAGCGAGCTCCGCCTGGTGGATTACATTCGTCCAATAGGAGCGGGCGGCATTCTTCAAGAGATGTCGCCTTACTCGGAGGTAGAGTTCCTGTATAGGCTCCCTACGGGAGCCAGAGTTGCGCGTTTGATTCCACGTGCCGCGTGCCGCCCTCGCCGCTATTCGCTGAGATCCGATCACGTGAGGAGCCGTATCAAGTGTCGTGCTGCGAAGTAGACGTTGCACGCGCCCCGGCGTACGTTCCCCGGCTTTTGAGCGCGACGCGCGCCTCGAACGCGCGGCGCTGCTATTCGCCGAATTCAGTCACGTGAGGAGCTGAATCCACATGCCATGCATGGACGCGCAACTCTGGCTCCCGTAGGGAGCCTATAGACCAGTGTCCGCGCCAATTCCAGGGCGCCGCCATGTTTATCTACGCTCGCGCCACCACGCGGAAAGAACTGGCAGGCAGGAGGGGGGGGGGGGGGGGGGGGCTGCGTTGGCGGCGTTGCTTTGGGGAGCTGGATGCGGCAGGCTGTCCGAAGGCACCGACACATCGTGAAAGATGTCTTCACCAGAAGCCTCCGTGGCCCGTTCTTCAACAGGGAAGATGTCGTGAACATTCGAGAACCAATCTCGATCAAGAAAACAAGGGGAAAACCTTTCTTGTCTTAGATGTTCTCGGTGTCTGCTGACCCTTGACATCCGCGTTTCAGTCCGGGTTCATTGAGTAGTAAATATTTCGCTACCGCTTTCTTGTAGCTTTCAAATGCTTCATTGTTGGCTTCTTGTATACGACATTACATTCGTGGCACGTTTGAGACCGATTTTCGCGATCTACTTGCCTTCCTGCGGCAGCGCGGCTCTGCCGAGCCTAAACCGAAACCGAAACGAAGGTACCATTCGTAGCTAGCGTACGTACACGACGTAAACGACCTGCCGACTGATCACGGAGAAGTGCCCACCTCTGTTGTATCCATCACGCACGCCAAACGTACGCATAGAAAAAAATCGTTGCTACACTGGCACTCACTCTTGAGTTCTTGCTCGGAGTGAAGTTTTTTCTTCTGAGTGCGGCTGTCCATTCTTGCCGAGAAACTGCATGGGACGGAAACTTGTGGAAGCCGTAGACGTCGCATCCGCACTCGCTTCTTAGGCAATTGTGTGACGGGCAGTGGGTGTCCAAAAGAACCCTGCGTTTCCTCTGGTTGTTCGTACAACCAACAACGGCACAGTGCCGCCCGGACGAATTGCTCTGATACATTACAGGCCGGTAAACAACACCGACGCCGGCA
The DNA here is from genome assembly GCA_013358835.2 of Ixodes persulcatus. NCBI lineage: Eukaryota > Metazoa > Arthropoda > Arachnida > Ixodida > Ixodidae > Ixodes > Ixodes persulcatus. Next base: position 52,774 of record JABSTQ010002457.1, on the reverse strand, counting down.
ACGTGCTAGTACTGGGAAAGGTCGCGGTTTCTCGCCCCCCCCCCCCCTCCCCACACCACACACACAAACACACGCTGCGAGCGTCTGGGTTCGAAACTATTAATTGCCAGTTCTAAAGGATGGTACTTACTTGAATAGGGAGCTGGAATTCTACGAGGTACCAGGAGACACTTACTATCGGCAACGAAGCAGGGTGCCTGTGGGGGCGGAGTCTAGGAACGCTACTGATTAATATTGTGACAGGCGATCAGTTATGATAACAGACGAAACTTCGACTCGTTTGTTCAGAAGTTCGCGGTGATATTTTATTAGCCCTCGTTACAGCACACCGAAGATCTTAGGCAGTGAAATTCACATCACGTAGGCTCGTGCGTCGTAGTAAAATGAGCGCAGTCGACGACGAGGTGTAATGAGCTACTAAGCTTCACAAGGAAAATGCGCGTGAGAAAGAGTTTTGAGGCAGTCCAAAACACCGATCCAGCAGACGCACGTACAGTACGTACGTTTACTCCGGACTCCGTGAACCCGACGGCGCAAGATCAAAGAGCACCGCCGCCATCGCCACCCGGTTTTCTCTGCACTTTGCGCGACAACGGCACTGCAACGGAGGGCACTCGCCTCGGCGTTAACAATCCGCGAAATAGATTAATTTCCCACTCTCGAAGCCATTCCAAATGATAAATGAAAATACCTCGGCGTTGTAGAACATCTGACGACACAACGGTGCCGAGCGCTTGCTCGGCATCGTCTTGCTCGTGAAGGCCTGCTTATTTGTAGTTGAGACGATGATTCCACATCTTTCGTGCCACTCGTGGTGCTTGCAATAACTTCGAAGGGCAGGGGAATCTTCTCACGAGGACGTTGAAGCCACACAACACCGGAGCCACCAAAGCAATCGTACAAACCGTCGCCATGTTTGCTTTTTCTTCGTCACTCGCGGCGCGGTCAACTCGTCGCGAGATGTTTTCTGGCTCGGCTAGATGGAAACCAACAGCGGCAAAGTGGCGTATGGACAAACGGCTCTCACATTACGGGCACTATACTCACATGCCGTGGTAAAGAGGACCGATGCCGGCGAAACGGCAGTCGGCACACCAGCGAAGAAGCCTACCGCGGGTAGCAGCGGCGCAGGCCGACGCAGCCAGACGCAGCCCCCCCCTCCCGTGAGCGCCTGGGTTCGAGATTATTGTTCGCTTTTGCTCCTTGCGGTCGAGGCTAAAAAGAGCACTTCCGGACAAAGGTCTATACAGGAACTCTACTCAGGAGGCCATGCGTAGCGCCACCCTGGGGGAAACTTGCAAGGCCGACGTTGCTGCCACCGGGTGGTAGCAACAACTACCGGAACAAAATCCTTGCTGCCACCCGTGACGTCATGTCCGGTACAATGTAGCCGCATTCTTGTTTTATAACTAGGCTCTTTTTTGTGATGTGTCAGATATCTGATATACTTCTAAACTATTTATGTAGCGAATGCGCGACATACCCAGAAAAAGCAATGCTCTTAGAGAATCGGAACAACTGGACTGCCATCCGAAAGCGCCAGGGGGAAGCACTACGCCTTTCTTATCAATTGGGTTTTTTAACCACGCTTAGTTTGTAATTTTTTGAATATATGTTAGCTTTAAAAACTGTTTTATAATCAACACACATTGTATTCAAAAATATTAATGCTATTTGAACATCATAGCGGCTGTGAGCGGCTCCCCGAGAGCGACAGGCGGCAGCACCCGCAAGCACCATGCTTTTCATATCGATTATGTTGGCCTTGTTAGAGGGAGTTGGTTATCGCTGGTACATTTGGTTGCCGCTCTGGCTGTTTTGACTACAGTCCCTTGATAAAACTCACGCTTACAAGTACCGCTAACCCTTGCTGTGGAAACGCGCAAGACACATGCCGCGAGCGGGTCCTCCGCCGCCATTCGCTTCCAAGGGGCCGCTCATTTTAGTGCTGTGCTGGCTACGCCGCCATTTGCTTCCAAGGGCCGCTCGAGACACGGACCTCGTGCACTGGCGCATGTGATGCTACTTGCAAGACAAACGCAAACACATCGAGCTTCGAGCGTGTGCTAGCCCGCGCTGCTGGCTTTGAGACGTGCCTTTCTTGCACGAGCGCTCGTTCTGTGGACTAACGTTTCAAAGCCAAGGTCTCGCGCTTTCGTGCTTGCAGCATTGGCTGCTTGTAACTAAAGCAACTCCTCTTTGTGCAAGTTTAGTTTAGAAAGGTTGATGTGAATAAATGTGCCGAGGCCTATTGAGTTATGAAGATAAATGAGTAATGGACAAGTGACCATGAGGTCCAGACAAGGTGTTGCCATGTTGGTCCCGATTTCGGTGGTACAGTCCCGGCCGCCTTAAGCCTCGATCCCGTTGTCCCAAGTTCCACCCAGTTATGGGGCGGTGTTCTGACGCGCTTCACTAAACCTGCTCGAAGTCCCAGTTGCAGACAGTTGCAGCTGGTCAGCGGCATTACCCTGATTACACCACTGTCAAAGCAACCGCCGGCGCTAGCGCGTGGCTTCCTACCGCGTGGTCCCGATGTTTCAGTGGCCCTAGAAGTGACGGCTTGTTAACGTACCGCGCTACAATTTACTCCAAAAGTTCATTTAGATGGTGGATTCATTATTAGCAATAATGAAGACACGAGCTACCCAGAGTCAAAAGAACATAGATTTTGTCTCTTGTATCTTGCCAAGCTTTTTTTTTTTTTTTTGTGAAACTATAAAATTTTATATTTTAGCCATTGTGGCGTTTATTATGACGAAACGACGGGTGGAATGGAAATAAAATAAAATTGGTTTACATATTAACGTCATCATTTTGCCAAAATAAACAGCACAGGGATCCTCGCCAAAAATAAAATATAATGTTTACACGCGTTCTTTTTCTTTTTACTTAGGTAGGTTTTTTTTTTTCTTTTTATATATATACACAATGCTTTTACCAACTTCGGGTGCGGTCACCACTGATCTCTATTTTAGTAGGCTGGATCGCGGATTGGGAGCCCGTCGGTGTCGCCACCGGCGGCCATTGCTTGACACCAGGCAATACACGCAAGTCTATGGGAGAAACGCACAAAAGTAAGAATATTGAAGCATGTACGCTGTGCTCGGAGGCGAGTATTTTATGGTGCGCTGCGATCCTTATGTCGGGTGTTGGGAGATCGAATAGGTATTTGTCAAACGTCCGGTCGCCGAATAAAAAAAAATCAAACGTACCGGAGCACCCGCGGCTGAGCTGGCGAGCTTGCTCTCGTAGTGGAGTAAACAAAGGAACTTGCCGTCAATAAGACCGTCCTTAGGGAAGCCCAGAAGTTGATAAATGACAAAGAAGTTCCATCTCAACAGCGGCTTTCCGGGAGTGAGCGAATTCCGCGTAGCAAAGCCTTCGAGCTTGTCGTCTGCTAAACCCAACTCAACGAAACCGCCACCGACTCCGCGGTCACTCTAGGTAACTCTCGCCTCATTGAGCTGCACTAAAGCGGATTCACTCTTGATCACAAAATATTTATTTATAAGAACTGCGAGGGTTGTCAGTTTTAATGTTTGTACGCAAGCTATTTGACGGGCTTATCGAAAAGCATCCAAAAAGTTTCAGTGCCAACAACAGCTTAGAAACAGGGCAAAACGTCACTTTTTCCCGTTCTTCCTATAAAGTCCCATGCATTGGCTGGTGTCAATCAATGGCCGCCGGTGGCGACACTCGGCCCCAGCTGCCGAGGCCGCGGTCCGCGATCCAGCCTACTACAATAGAGATCAGTGGCGGTCACTTCTGGCAAGAGCACGCGCAAATTAACCACGGCATCGAGCTGCTCACGTGCGCAGCCTTGACAACTTTGCATGAAACGGAGTAGGTGGATCGGTGACCGAGTGGACTAGCATAAAATCCCTTAATAGACCCCTTTCGAAATTGTGTCCTCTATTGGTAGGTGTAGACTCCCTGCACAATGGCGGATACAAGGGCGAGCTTCTTGTGTTCGATTGCGACCGGGCCGCACGAACCCTCGTGCAGCGGGAGCACAGCTCGGAGCTACCCGCTCGCGCTACTTGCGCCTTCCGCTGGGTCGGCTATTCCACCATTGTGCAGTGGATCAGATTTTTTTTTAATTGTCACGTGATTTTCGAAAGGGGTCTATAGAAGCTTTTTTTTTACATGTTTTTTTAACTACTGTTGTGGAAACGCGCAAGACACGATAGGTAGAAAGACAAGACACATGGCCGCCGATGACAAAATGCTGTATGAGGGGGAGATGGGAAGAGGAGGCCCCAGCAAAATGGAAGATTTCGGGAGGGGGGGGGGGGGGAGGGGGCGCCCTTCTCCCCTGGCTACTTGCCTGATATACAGGTTATCGACTGAGCACGTATATTTTTCTTACTAAATATTTTACTCCAAATTTCTAAAAGGGACAATGAAAGGTGTTTTGGTTGCGGGGTTAGAAACTGTAGATTTGGCATGAAAATCTCATAAAATTCCCGCTAATACTTTTTTTTTTCGTAGAGTAGTGGGGAGGGGGGATAAGCAATATCAATGCGTATTTCATGAAGAAAAAAAATCTCTACTTGAAGCGAAAAAAAAATCGCATTGCGTTCTACTTTTGGTGAAAAAAGAAAAAAAAAAGAAAACAAAAAGAGTAATAAGACGATCGAGCTTGCATACAGGTATCATGGGTCAACTCACTAGGTCAACTCTGTGTGGCAATGCAATCAGAGGCAGAGCGCGTGTGGTCGCGCGCCTTGGGCGCCGATGAAGCGGTGCATGCGGCTCCTCGAGAAGCGCGCTTCCACAGCTTCACTAGACATAGTGCTAAATTACCCAAGCATCAAAGGCCGAGTGGGCTAGCGCACACTTAGCGCACACCAGCTCGGAGCACGTTTAGCGACAGCTCGCGCTGCAGAACCCAGGATCCTGGGTTCAATCCCCGCCCCTGCCCGTTTCGATTTGAATGAGCATCGTACCGGCGCGCGGTCGTGTATCACTGCTGCGTGATGCACGTTAAAGACCCCAGGCTAGCGACTGTACTGCACTGGCTAAATTGCTCATCTACAGCTGGGAGACTCGTCGCCCGTTGAGGCAGACTAAGTTCTAGGCTCTATAAACATATACACAACAATTTCAATTCACCCAAGCATTAAGGAGAATGCAGGGAATGGTGTTCCACGCGCCGCACGCGCTCGCCTTCCCTGTATAAAAGATTCCAAGTAAATAAACAAAATAAAGCGTTGACAAGCGCGCGTGCAAGGTGCCATTTGTTTTAGGCTTTTGCTTTACAAGTTACTACTGACAGGAGGCTATGCTACCGAGGACGCCAGCACGTGGGGCGCGTGGAACACCATTCCCTGCATTCTCCTTGGTGCTTGGGTAATTTAGTAATATGTCTATCGGCGCTCAAGGTGCGCTACCGCACGCTCTCTACCTTTGGCTGCATTGCCACAAAAAAACTAACCTAAATATTTTGGGTGGAGTAGCGTTTTGTGTTTCTCCTCCGCTTCATACGTACATAACGCTGTCAAAGCGCGAGCGCGTGGCTTCGTCTATGACTTGGTGTGTGCGAGAACGCGTGCAAATGACCTGCGAGATCAAGCCCCACGTTCGCTCCAGCAGCTTTGACAGCGTTGTACACTAAAGGAGGCTCTGTTACGCTCCGACGTTGAGCGTGTGTGTGTGTTGGCCATGAAGACGAAACAGAGACAATTTTGGGTGTGGGATCATAGGCCCGTCTGTCACTGCCTCGCAAACGCGGCGTAGCGAATTCCTGCTCGCCGGCCACTGAAAGGCGCATACTCTGTGGTACGCTGCTCTCAACGCCGGAGTATTACGAATGAAACAGAGTGTAAAAAGTAACAAAAACGTAAGCTGAGCCTCCGGGAAAAAAAAGGTATAGTAATTTTTTTTTTCACCTGCATTAGCTAACTTTAATTTTATAGGTTTTTATGCACAATACCCGTCGTCTTTGATATTTCTGTCGTAAATAGCTGCGCAGTACATCAAGAAACCAATTCTTGCGGTTCCACTTGACCCACCCACTTCCCTGCCGTGCGCCTGGGCGCAATGAAAAGCCTACCCTTGGAAGTGAAGGAGCAAGCACGCGAGCGGTTCGGGACGGAGACGAAACACTGTGCCATAGTTTTGATGTCTATATGGTATATAAAAAGAAAGCACTCCGTGTCTTGATGTCTGTTATTAGCCGCATGCATTCTGCTTTTTCCTCTCACATCAGTCATTTGTTATCTGGAGTCACTATGCCAGGATTCCTAGCTACTGGTGTCTGTCAAGTGACTCCAGAGAACAAATGGGTGAAGTGGGAGCTGGAACTCCACGACAGATAGGGTGTCCCAGGAGTACGAACCAAATGCTTAAAAAAAAGAACAAAAAAGGCGGAGCGTTTCTACGTGCATAAACCAATAGTGCCAGTTCTTTTTGTTATATTAAGTACCTAACGTTTAGGGCCGATGTCATAATTAGAAAGCTCTAAGACGCGCAACCAGTTATGCTCGTAGTGATTCATACTACAGTTCTACCTCTTAAAAAAAAAAAAAAACTCATTAAAGAAAAAATAGAAGCACCACGTGACATTGCACCCCCAATCGTACACGCCGGGGGCGTGCGTACGCGCGCTGCGCTTCCGCGAGCGGGCGTTTTATGGACTGCGGTAGAAAGAACCACGAAAAGCCGAACATGTTGCAATATCAAACAAATGTGTTTTTATTAACATCAATATATAAAACCTACTGACACTATCGCAAGAGTTTAACTGACGAAGTTCGTTTCAAGGGCATATAGCGCTCCCTTTTTCTTAAAGCTTGGTTCCGGTCAGCATAATATTGATAATGAGATATGGATTACGAACACTTGGTTTCTGACATTTTCAAAACAATTATCAGATGCATTTAATATTTTAGGCCTTACCCCTATATTATTACTGTAGGCATGTGGAAAAATATTCACTAAGCATATAATGTATGCATCTAAAAGAACAATATTTCTGGTTACTCACAATTTTAACCTATACGTTTTTAGGTACTAGAACAGTTCTTGACTTTTAATTGCTATATATTAAGCATTCACATGTTTCACAGGTTCACACAAGCTTTAAATGATCGCATCCTCTAGGACATTCCCACTAACATTGAGAGAAAGCTCAGTTGACTCTTAAAACGATCAATGAATTTATAATCTGACCTAACATTATTTGCATGAAAATTCCAATAAATTCAGGTGACAAATAGAAACCTGTAAAGCAAGGCTGGATCAGCTTGAATGATAATCAGTGCCATTCCAATGAACCCTAAACAAGCCAGTTTCATGTGAAGAAAACCATGAAGGACACTTCACCTAATAAGATAAATTGAACCTTGCTACTTTTCACTGCTGGCACAAAAATACACTGAGACACATTTGGAATCAGATTTTATTCGTACAGAAAGAGGGAAAGGGTGGGGCGCCATACCCTCTGTAGAAGAGTGGACATCACTGTGACATACAGGCATCTCTGGTTCTGCTATGGAGTAAGGATAGTAGCGACAAAAACCATGTGCTCACAAGAGTAGACATGAACAACGCTAAAAGTTAACTTCCAAAAGTCAATGGGGGCTTTATACTTTCAGGAAGTCAGCAACTTCGTTTGTTGCATTCTACAACTAAAATAAGATTGTAATAAAAGTGCTGTTCGCATGATGAAATGGCAATACTGGAAAAATGTTTTGTGGAGTCGTGTTGGCAATGCCCTGCACATGGTGGAAACCAGCACTTAGCTCTTTGCCGTTTCATTGCAAGATGCACTCATCAAATGCATCACATTTGTGCCTGCAGTGCACCAATTGTTAAATATGTCTTGTTTCCGAAATAGAGTGTCATGCAGCTGGAAAGCAATCCAAATGCACACAACCTTTTATAAGACTAGCAGAACCCCCTCCCACAAGCATACCTCTTCACATGTAGAGCAAACACTGGAGACGAAGGAACTATCAATTCTGGCAAGCAGAGGTGGTCTCCTCTTCACTGTCCTCAAGTTGCAACAAAGTTTCGTGGCCGGGTTGAATCAACAGCAACACGTCGTTAATAAACAAAAAAAATATGTCCAGCAGCCAGGCCAGTTCTTTGCAAGTTGAAACATTACATGATCAAACAAGTTTGCATATGTGAGCCTCCCCCACTTAAACACTTCCCCACAGCACACCTGTGCACGGAGCGAGAAGTCTGCCCTCCAGACCAGAGCCGTGTATAGAGAGAGCTTGGTCAATGGGAGGCGCGGGCAGAGCCAGGGCATGCACCAGACGCAGAAAGAGGGCTTGACATGCTCTCTTGACAAACCAGAAGCCGAAGAGAATCCCCTAGCGTTGGGAGCGAGAAACAGTTTTAATAGGCGTGTAGGAGTCGAATTAACCTTTCATGATTGAAAAGGGGTGCACATGATGTTTCGATCATGATAACACAGAAAGATGTAAGAATGGAATGTGTCGCTCAAATTGTTTTGCTCAGACGCCAGATTCCCGGCCCTCGGTGCTTGGCGTATGAATTATGCCGATCGTTCCGCACGTCGCACTTTTCCACCATGATTTTGGATGACCGTGTTTGAAACATCATGTGCACCATATTTTCAGTCACCGAGAGTTACTCCGACGCACTCATTAAGTTTGTCTCTCGCGACCACCGCCAGGGTATTATTTTCGGGTTTTGGTTGGCGACATTCGAATTTGTGAAGACGCCCTAGAACAGACCCAGCCCGCTTTCGGCCACTGGCACCTCCCAATTTGTCTTCTATACTTCCTAATGAATGGCCAAACTCTCTACTTATTCGGCTCTGTTCCAGACGAAGTCCTGCGAGCTTTTGCAGTTTGCGAGTTTCCATTTAAAAGTGGCAACCAGGCTTTATTGGCTAAACGTAAAAAAAAAAAAAAAACTTCAACTATTAGACACACATATGCTAGATCTAGATAATTTTAAACACAACATTTTACTATCGGGGATTATTTTCGTCATTCTTGTCCAGCTCGCTTGCACCTCTGCATTTCATTGCATTATCAACACAGATAACAGTCGGGAAACTGTCAAAAGCATTTCAGCTGCTATTGTTTCAGTGAATTCGATTGATGACACAGGCACATGTATTGATTTTGAATGCAATTTTATTTATATTATTCATCAATGTGCATCAAACTATCGTTAAATATTTGAACTATATTGAAATTATTTCATGTAAAGACAAGCTTAGGCTTTGCAAAATTTCCAATTATGGTTACAAATAAAAAATCATCGTTAGAAGATCTCTCCTTATAATCTGTTTATTTTTAATTGCATATTGTAGCCTTTTTTCATTTCTTTTGCATGCAATCAATTTTAAGTTCCAATTCAGCTTCAGTACTCTTGACAGGCAGGATGCACTTGGCGATGTGTCTTGCCCACAAAGGGCACAGAAGCCAATGTCTAGGGATCCTGCTGCCTCGCCGTCTCAAATCTGTAAAAACTGATGTGCAGTGAATGAGACAAGCTCGCTTACCTTGTAGGAGCCTGAGGATGCAATAGGTGCAATCAGCAGTAGCTCCAGGCTCAATGAGCAAGTGACTCTGATTTTCCATCTGCAAACACGATGCACAGGAAGAAAGCAATGCAATATTCCAGATCACGATGCATTTCTGCTTAAAACAATAAAAAAAACAAATAAAATGGCACAAGAAGCTGTATCATCTACTTGCTGCTATAGGATAGAACTCCCCTAAGTAAGCTAATTAATAAATTAAAAATTTATTGAGTAAAAACTTATTTAGTCGCCTTTAAAACATGCTCGTCTTGACATGTGCCAGAGGAAAACATTTAAAAGACTTCACTCTTGATGAGCATTTTCGTTGCTTTCAAACACTTCATCCTTCAACCAGCCTGAAGAAGACCACCAGTCAAGATGCTGTAGTCCTCAGTTTTTCCTTAGATCATACTTTCCCAACTTTTTACATCATAGCATCAGTCATGCTTGTGTGTGTTTATCTCACAACCTTGTTTACCGACCAGAATCAAATATACGATACAAAATTAACAAACATTTAACCACAATTGCTGTAAACTTCCGAACGTTTTGGGATTGACTCATTCCTTGGTCACGGGTGACTAAAAGGCCCAAATGGTTGCAGTCTATATTTGGTTTCTTTTTACTACCGCAGCCCGTGGAAGTAGCTGCTTGAGAGAGTTCATAAAATGATTAGAATAGAATCTTTATGTGCAACACATGAATTTTCAAAAAGTACAAAAACGAGCCAGTGTAAGCCTCAGGGCAGGCACGTAGCCAGGGCGAAGGGGGGGGGGGCGGACCCCATGGGCTCCCCCCTCAAAATTTTTCATATTGCTGGGACCTCCTCTCCCCCCTCCCCGATACAGCATTTCGTCATGGGCGGGCGCCCCCCCCCCCCCCCCCCGGAAACCAAATCCTGGCTACGTGCCTGCCTCAGGGGCTTGTGTACCTGGCTCCTATGAATCTCTTCAGGCTCTTCCTTGTCTGTTGCAAATGCCAAAATTCTAATAATGTGCCTCCTGTAAAGAAAAAAAAATCAAAGGGATAATAAAGAAAGACGAAGATAAGCTGCAACCATTTGGTTTTTTAGTCACCTGCTACCGGGGAGCCATATTAGTCCTAAAACGTAAGTAAGTTTACAGAAATTGTAATTAAAGGGACACTACCCCCATCTCCCCCTCATGTTTTTTAATTTTTTTGAAATATTTTTTTTTGTTAAGCGATATATTATGGTGTCAGGAGACTACCCAATCACAGTGGTGGAACTGCTGCACCCTTTGCGCCAAACTGCGCCAGAACAAATAACCTTCTACACTTGACATTGACGGCGGGTTGGCCGCTTAAGTGTGCTTCTCCTGAAGCCCCGGTGCACTGCGGAGAAGCAATACCCGCAGAGCTGACACCGCGATTCGCATCACTGCAGCGCAGCCGCATGCTTAGGCAAAAAACACACCTTCAGTACGGTACGGTGCATGCACGCACATGGTATAAAGAAGGAAACATTGCGATTGTTAATATTGACATTGCAGTAAAATCTTCAAAATTTCACAGGGGCTATTATGCAACTTTAGGCAGCGATGTCCTGAACCTGTGTTCATTATTTATGCTTGTTTTCCTTTTCTTTTTAATTCCGAATTCAAGAAAATATTTGCATATAGAAAGAATATATATAAATCCTCTCAATTAGGTATGGCTGGGATCTTTTATAGATTTAATTTTATGTGAAATTTGTCGTTCACTTGCCATCCCCATGTAGGTAGGTATTGGACTTTCAGAGGCCACAGTCTATAAATATAGCTAGATTGAATTTAACAGAGCTCATAAGTGGGCAACTAGAAGCTTGGGAATAACCTTCCCAAGTTCAGTTGAATTTTTGCTTAAGCATGGTGCAACAGTAGTGAAAGGTGTGGAAAAAGGCACAGCAACTATTCAAAATTCGATTCAAAAATATTTGGCCAGAACCATTATATACACTTTGAATTTGCTTCAAACCCAAAATCCATTATTTTCACAAAGCAGAGAGCAGCTTGAGACATATTCAACACAAAAGTGTCCATTTAATATCACTCACGACAATTACGTCACTGTGATACTAACCCTACAAAGTAGCCAAAAAGATATTTTTACAACAAACACATCGGTCGCGCAGCAGTCACCTAGCTGTGCTTGGAGATTTGTGTTTCTCTTTTGTCCTCCCTTGTACCCCAGGGATTATTTTCGTCATTCTTGTCCAGCTCGCTTGCACCTTTGCATTTAATTGCATTATAATCATAACCTTAAATTGCAAGCTTCATCCTTGTTGGTGTTAGACTGGTGGCAGCCGATAAAACCCGTTTGCTCTACTGACGTCTAACCCCTGGTTAGCTCAGTTGGTAGAGCGCTCCACTGGAAATGGAGAGGTTCCTGATTCAATACCAGGACCAGCTGGATTTTATCGGTCGCGGAGCAGTCACCTAGCTGTGCTTGGAGATTTGTGTTTCTCTTTTGTCCTCCCTTGTACCCCAGGGATTATTTTCGTCATTCTTGTCCAGCTCGCTTGCACCTTTGCATTTAATTGCATTATAATCATAACCTTAAATTGCAAGCTTCATCCTTGTTGGTGTTAGACTGGTGGCAGCCGATAAAACCCGTTTGCTCTACTGACGTCTAACCCCTGGTTAGCTCAGTTGGTAGAGCGCTCCACTGGAAATGGAGAGGTTCCTGATTCAATACCAGGACCAGCTGGATTTTATCGGTCGCGGAGCAGTCACCTAGCTGTGCTTGGAGATTTGTGTTTCTCTTTTGTCCTCCCTTGTACCCCAGGGATTATTTTCGTCATTCTTGTCCAGCTCGCTTGCACCTTTGCATTTAATTGCATTATAATCATAACCTTAAATTGCAAGCTTCATCCTTGTTGGTGTTAGACTGGTGGCAGCCGATAAAACCCGTTTGCTCTACTGACGTCTAACCCCTGGTTAGCTCAGTTGGTAGAGCGCTCCACTGGAAATGGAGAGGTTCCTGATTCAATACCAGGACCAGCTGGATTTTATCGGTCGCGGAGCAGTCACCTAGCTGTGCTTGGAGATTTGTGTTTCTCTTTTGTCCTCCCTTGTACCCCAGGGATTATTTTCGTCATTCTTGTCCAGCTCGCTTGCACCTTTGCATTTAATTGCATTATAATCATAACCTTAAATTGCAAGCTTCATCCTTGTTGGTGTTAGACTGGTGGCAGCCGATAAAACCCGTTTGCTCTACTGACGTCTAACCCCTGGTTAGCTCAGTTGGTAGAGCGCTCCACTGGAAATGGAGAGGTTCCTGATTCAATACCAGGACCAGCTGGATTTTATCGGTCGCGGAGCAGTCACCTAGCTGTGCTTGGAGATTTGTGTTTCTCTTTTGTCCTCCCTTGTACCCCAGGGATTATTTTCGTCATTCTTGTCCAGCTCGCTTGCACCTTTGCATTTAATTGCATTATAATCATAACCTTAAATTGCAAGCTTCATCCTTGTTGGTGTTAGACTGGTGGCAGCCGATAAAACCCGTTTGCTCTACTGACGTCTAACCCCTGGTTAGCTCAGTTGGTAGAGCGCTCCACTGGAAATGGAGAGGTTCCTGATTCAATACCAGGACCAGCTGGATTTTATCGGTCGCGGAGCAGTCACCTAGCTGTGCTTGGAGATTTGTGTTTCTCTTTTGTCCTCCCTTGTACCCCAGGGATTATTTTCGTCATTCTTGTCCAGCTCGCTTGCACCTTTGCATTTAATTGCATTATAATCATAACCTTAAATTGCAAGCTTCATCCTTGTTGGTGTTAGACTGGTGGCAGCCGATAAAACCCGTTTGCTCTACTGACGTCTAACCCCTGGTTAGCTCAGTTGGTAGAGCGCTCCACTGGAAATGGAGAGGTTCCTGATTCAATACCAGGACCAGCTGGATTTTATCGGTCGCGGAGCAGTCACCTAGCTGTGCTTGGAGATTTGTGTTTCTCTTTTGTCCTCCCTTGTACCCCAGGGATTATTTTCGTCATTCTTGTCCAGCTCGCTTGCACCTTTGCATTTAATTGCATTATAATCATAACCTTAAATTGCAAGCTTCATCCTTGTTGGTGTTAGACTGGTGGCAGCCGATAAAACCCGTTTGCTCTACTGACGTCTAACCCCTGGTTAGCTCAGTTGGTAGAGCGCTCCACTGGAAATGGAGAGGTTCCTGATTCAATACCAGGACCAGCTGGATTTTATCGGTCGCGGAGCAGTCACCTAGCTGTGCTTGGAGATTTGTGTTTCTCTTTTGTCCTCCCTTGTACCCCAGGGATTATTTTCGTCATTCTTGTCCAGCTCGCTTGCACCTTTGCATTTAATTGCATTATAATCATAACCTTAAATTGCAAGCTTCATCCTTGTTGGTGTTAGACTGGTGGCAGCCGATAAAACCCGTTTGCTCTACTGACGTCTAACCCCTGGTTAGCTCAGTTGGTAGAGCGCTCCACTGGAAATGGAGAGGTTCCTGATTCAATACCAGGACCAGCTGGATTTTATCGGTCGCGGAGCAGTCACCTAGCTGTGCTTGGAGATTTGTGTTTCTTTTTGTCCTCCCTTGTACCCCAGGGATTATTTTCGTCATTCTTGTCCAGCTCGCTTGCACCTTTGCATTTAATTGCATTATAATCATAACCTTAAATTGCAAGCTTCATCCTTGTTGGTGTTAGACTGGTGGCAGCTGATAAAACCCGTTTGCTCTACTGACGTCTAACCCCTGGTTAGCTCAGTTGGTAGAGCGCTCCACTGGAAATGGAGAGGTTCCTGATTCAATACCAGGACCAGCTGGAATTTATCGGTCGCGCAGCAGTCACCTAGCTGTGCTTGGAGATTTGTGTTTCTCTTTTGTCCTCCCTTGTACCCCAGGGATTATTTTCGTCATTCTTGTCCAGCTCGCTTGCACCTTTGCATTTAATTGCATTATAATCATAACCTTAAATTGCAAGCTTCATCCTTGTTGGTGTTAGACTGGTGGCAGCTGATAAAACCCGTTTGCTCTACTGACGTCTAACCCCTGGTTAGCTCAGTTGGTAGAGCGCTCCACTGGAAATGGAGAGGTTCCTGATTCAATACCAGGACCAGCTGGAATTTATCGGTCGCGCAGCAGTCACCTAGCTGTGCTTCGAGATTTGTGTTTGTCCTTTGTCCTCCCTTGTTCCCCAGGGATTATTTTCGTCATTCTTGTCCAGCTCGCTTGCACCTTTGCGTTTAATTGCATTATAATCATAACCTTAAATTGCAAGCTTCACCCTTGTTGGTGTTAGACTGGTGGCAGCTGATAAAACCCGTTTGCTCTACTGACGTCTAACCCCTGGTTAGCTCAGTTGGTAGAGCGCTCCACTGGAAATGGAGAGGTTCCTGATTCAATACCAGGACCAGGTGGATTTTATCGGTCGCGCAGCAGTCACCTAGCTGTGCTTGGAGATTTGTGTTTGTCCTTTGTCCTCCCTTGTTCCCCAGGGATTATTTTCGTCATTCTTGTCCAGCTCGCTTGCACCTTTGCGTTTAATTGCATTATAATCATAACCTTAAATTGCAAGCTTCACCCTTGTTGGTGTTAGACTGGTGGCAGCTGATAAAACCCGTTTGCTCTACTGACGTCTAACCCTGGTTAGCTCAGTTGGTAGAGCGCTCCACTGGAAATGGAGAGGTTCCTGATTCAATACCAGGACCAGGTGGATTTTATCGGTCGCGCAGCAGTCACCTAGCTGTGCTTGGAGATTTGTGTTTGTCCTTTGTCCTCCCTTGTTCCCCAGGGATTATTTTCGTCATTCTTGTCCAGCTCGCTTGCACCTTTGCGTTTAATTGCATTATAATCATAACCTTAAATTGCAAGCTTCACCCTTGTTGGTGTTAGACTGGTGGCAGCTGATAAAACCCGTTTGCTCTACTGACGTCTAACCCCTGGTTAGCTCAGTTGGTAGAGCGCTCCACTGGAAATGGAGAGGTTCCTGATTCAATACCAGGACCAGGTGGATTTTATCGGTCGCGCAGCAGTCACCTAGCTGTGCTTGGAGATTTGTGTTTGTCCTTTGTCCTCCCTTGTTCCCCAGGGATTATTTTCGTCATTCTTGTCCAGCTCGCTTGCACCTTTGCATTTAATTGCATTATAATCATAACCTTAAATTGCAAGCTTCACCCTTGTTGGTGTTAGACTGGTGGCAGCTGATAAAACCCGTTTGCTCTACTGACGTCTAAGCACTGGTTAGCTCAGTTGGTAGAGCGCTCCACTGGAAATGGAGAGGTTCCTGATTCAATACCAGGACCAGGTGGATTTTATCGGTTGCGCAGCAGTCACCTAGCTGTGCTTGGAGATTTGTGTTTGTCCTTTGTCCTCCCTTGTTCCCCAGGGATTATTTTCGTCATTCTTGTCCAGCTCGCTTGCACCTTTGCGTTTAATTGCATTATAATCATAACCTTAAATTGCAAGCTTCACCCTTGTTGGTGTTAGACTGGTGGCAGCTGATAAAACCCGTTTGCTCTACTGACGTCTAACCCCTGGTTAGCTCAGTTGGTAGAGCGCTCCACTGGAAATGGAGAGGTTCCTGATTCAATACCAGGACCAGGTGGATTTTATCGGTCGCGCAGCAGTCACCTAGCTGTGCTTGGAGATTTGTGTTTGTCCTTTGTCCTCCCTTGTTCCCCAGGGATTATTTTCGTCATTCTTGTCCAGCTCGCTTGCACCTTTGCGTTTAATTGCATTATAATCATAACCTTAAATTGCAAGCTTCACCCTTGTTGGTGTTAGACTGGTGGCAGCTGATAAAACCCGTTTGCTCTACTGACGTCTAACCCCTGGTTAGCTCAGTTGGTAGAGCGCTCCACTGGAAATGGAGAGGTTCCTGATTCAATACCAGGACCAGCTGGATTTTATCGGTCGCGCAGCAGTCACCTAGCTGTGCTTGGAGATTTGTGTTTGTCCTTTGTCCTCCCTTGTACCCCAGGGATTATTTTCGTCATTCTTGTCCAGCTCGCTTGCACCTTTGCGTTTAATTGCATTATAATCATAACCTTAAATTGCAAGCTTCACCCTTGTTGGTGTTAGACTGGTGGCAGCTGATAAAACCCGTTTGCTCTACTGACGTCTAACCCCTGGTTAGCTCAGTTGGTAGAGCGCTCCACTGGAAATGGAGAGGTTCCTGATTCAATACCAGGACCAGGTGGATTTTATCGGTCGCGCAGCAGTCACCTAGCTGTGCTTGGAGATTTGTGTTTGTCCTTTGTCCTCCCTTGTTCCCCAGGGATTATTTTCGTCATTCTTGTCCAGCTCGCTTGCACCTTTGCGTTTAATTGCATTATAATCATAACCTTAAATTGCAAGCTTCACCCTTGTTGGTGTTAGACTGGTGGCAGCTGATAAAACCCGTTTGCTCTACTGACGTCTAACCCTGGTTAGCTCAGTTGGTAGAGCGCTCCACTGGAAATGGAGAGGTTCCTGATTCAATACCAGGACCAGGTGGATTTTATCGGTCGCGCAGCAGTCACCTAGCTGTGCTTGGAGATTTGTGTTTGTCCTTTGTCCTCCCTTGTTCCCCAGGGATTATTTTTGTCATTCTTGTCCATCTCGCTTGCACCTTTGCATTTAATTGCATTATAATGATAACCTTAAATTGCAAGCTTCACCCTTGTTGGTGTTAGACTGGTGGCAGCTGATAAAACCCGTTTGCTCTACTGACGTCTAAGCACTGGTTAGCTCAGTTGGTAGAGCGCTCCACTGGAAATGGAGAGGTTGCTGATTCAATACCAGGACCAGGTGGATTTTATCGGTCGCGCAGCAGTCACCTAGCTGTGCTTGGAGATTTGTGTTTGTCCTTTGTCCTCCCTTGTTCCCCAGGGATTATTTTCGTCATTCTTGTCCAGCTCGCTTGCACCTTTGCATATTATTGCAATTTAATCAGCAACAAAACACTTGCATTGTCCTATTTTTTTCCACAATTATTTTCGGCTATATGTCGCTGTCTGCTTTGCACTCTCTGGTTGTTACCGCAACACTTTCCTTGTCTGTAACTTTCAGCCGTGCTGTTTTGGGGTGCGCTTAGCTCCCAACGAGCGAGTGAAAGTTGCTTTCTGTTACGGGGAGTGTCAGAGAAAAAAAAAAGTCCACCGACGTTTTCGGGTGGAGTTTCAATGGTGACCTCCAGGCTCCCTAACACTTCTACAGTGGGTGAGGTGCGCCTCAACGAGGAGGGAAACCTCTAAAACAAGCCGCCACTGACAACAGCAGTGTAATCACCGAAGCTGTTGCTGAAAAAGCGGTATTCGTAATGTCTTCACTGCTGACCACCATTTGTCTACGTGAAGAGCACTGCCGACATCTATTGACTGATGCACAGTAGGCAGTGATTTCAAGTTTTTAACTTGTAGTTTTTTTTACTTAGGCAAGTTTGGTTCAGTGAAATTTGCATACACCAACTCATGTTTACAAACAAACCGCTGCTCCAGTAGCGGACACCACCGGCGCCGCGCATGCGCGATGGGGCGTGGGCAAGAAGCTCGCCGTCGCCGATACACAAACCATCGAAATGCGATGTTGTCGGCGTCGGTATGAATCCCCGTTCCTTTTTCGCGTTGGAATTGTTGATTCTAAGTCTTCCTGGCAATGTCTGACTACTTGAGCGGCCTCAGCGAAATTACCGAGGCTCCTTACACCGCAAAACTTCGCATGAATAATGTGACATGCGGTGATTCATTCCGCGTGGACGCAGCAGAATGGACGCTAAGCCTGAATCGCATGATGAGATTTCGCTCGCAATTTTTAGTCGCGACGTCGCTCGGGCTGTAAAGCGTGAACAGTAGCTGAGGTGGTCGACGTCGATACTGAAAATCACAAGCAGAATCGGACCAAGTGAATTAGACATAACAAGTCGGTAATGGCCACTGGTAACAATGATCAACATTCTTTATATCTACTGTTTACTTCGAGCCTGCTTACCAACCCTCAAACTTAAGTCTTTTGAGGCCTGCACTTACTTCTTATCGCAAGTACCGGGCCAACATTTGGTCTACGGGCTGGTGCCGTCTAAAAGAGCAGACGACAACCAGAAACGTTTGAAAGAGCAGACGACAGTTCGAATGATCAGGCGGCTGTTTGAACTTGAAGACGCACTGAACGTAGTCCGCATGTGGTTAGTACAACTTGACGGTTTTCCGGCGTTCATGTTGGAACAAAACAAATAAATCTGATGACCACAAGTATCCGTGAATTCAACCGAAAAAGCTTCAAGCCCAAACAATCATGGTCCGAAGGCGTCTGTTTTTCTCTTATCACGGCACATATCCAGATTCTCGGACGAACCGAGCACATGAAAACTGACCTTCAAACCTTTCTCGACTCTTTTGGTACAGCCCCAGTTGCAGCGTTTCTAAGAGAAGGCAGGTCTTTGTCTGGTTCCTTTCAAAGCAACGCAGGAATACACGTCTCACATGGAGACTTCCGCCCACAGCCCCAGACCAGGAGTGCGCCCGACGCGCCACCACTGCGTCGTGACGTAACAGAGATGAGTTCGCGTATACCCTTAATGCACATTCTTCAGCCATCTCCGTGAAAAATCTTAGCTCAATACATTCAGAAACCAATTTTTGCAATTCCTTCAAACAGCCACCTATCTTTTTTACTCACCCTGTAGTATCAATAAAGCTAAAGGCCCAACTGGCACAATTAATCAATAGCAGGAGTACAGTAATGAAAGCATAACCTACCAGTACTATATAGAGTGGTCCAAGTCACCAGGCTCGATCTAAAATAGACCGTAAAAATCGACGCCTGCAAGTAGCGATCTAAACTTTTCGTCAATGATGTATATCACTGGTCGGTTTTTTTCTTGTTAAATTACAAAGCATAGTTCTCTTTCTGTAAAAAATAAGGCCAAGAAACTTGCCAAGGTCTATGGCGGGCAGCGACGCAGACGACAGGGGTTCAGTAGCAGGTTGTGTTTGGCGTTCGTATTGATAGATGGCGTCGGGAGCAGCGTCCTAAGGTGCAGCCAACCAGCGAAAGAAAGCAGACGACACGCAGACGAAATCCGTTGGCAGCAAAAATCGCCGCCGTTATGCAACGCGTTTTTTTACTTTAAAGTTTTGCTTTTATGGTCCGCATTAGTTTTTAACCAAAGGTACATTTCAAAAAGATTATGTTCATTTTAATAAACCACGGTTGTCGCGAGCCGTCACAATAAGGAGGTAGCGCCATCTATCAATACGAACGCCAAACACACCCCGCTACTGAACCCTCTCGTCTGCGTCGCTGCCCGCCGCAGACCCTGGCAAGTTTCTTGGCCTTATTTTTTACAGAAAGAGAACGACGCGTTGTAATTTTACAAGAAAAAACCGACATGTGAAATACACCTTTGACGAAAAGTTTAGATTGCTACATGCAGGCGTCGATTTTTACGGTCCATTTTAGGTCGAGCCTGGTGACTTGAACCACCCTATATATATACAAGTTTACAGAGCTTGTGTGCTTCAGGAATCTAGGCTGTAACTTTAGAAAATCAAGGTAGGTTCTTGCAAAATAAAATAATTTAAACGTAAGGCCTTAGATTGGGACCTAAGGTTCACACGCCTACTCTTTCAAATCCTTTGGTTTAACATTGCATGAAAGAACGTCTGCAAATTTGTTCTTTTCAGGCTTGTTCAGAAGTCGGTTCTAAGGATACCACATCTCAAACCCTGGCCCCTCGGGATGGTTGTGGCCCTTTACCATGCTGTTTACTTTATAATGAGGCACCGGTTCCACAATTAAAGAAACTGACACATTGCATAGGCAACCTGTCGCAAGATACCTTTGCTTGCTTCGGATGCCGTTTCCTCTAGATTGAAACTTTCCAGCACGGCAGCACTCAAAGTGATACGCCAATAAGGGAAAGGGTCCTTAGATGTAGGGTTTGTGCAAGTGGCATGACCACCGGCGGCTGGGACGCCGCAAGAGGGGCTCGGTGTTGTGTGAAGACTGTGTGCATGGCACGCAGCCCCTTTTGACGAAATTGTCAACGCCGCCATGGCCACGTGACACATGCTCCGGCGAAAACTGCACAACGGCAGCCCAGCTGGTGGTGCCATCGGAAACAATATCAGCGTGACCGCGCCGCCGCTTGCCGCCGCTACCTGAGGCGCCGTTGTGAAGTTTTGCGCATGCGTGTAACAATTATGTCGCTGTTCTCGCTTTGACTGTTAACCCTCGTTTGTCGTCTGCTATGCGCGCGCTGGCGGCTGCTCGTGCTGTCGTCTGCCGCACAACATTGCGTGCTCCGCAGGACACCCGCGCTGCCTACGCGAATAGGAACCGTGCGGATCTAATTCGGATGGATGGATGGATGGATGGGGCTGAACCCTTTGAATCGGGCGGCGGCTTGCGCCACCTAGCCAGTATTTTTTTTTAAGCTATTTAATTTACGAGTTACAAATCTAGATATTTAGTCTTAAAAGCTACGGTCCGTACGACGGAGGCGCCTGTATGCAACCGGGTGCACACACCTTCCGCAGAAAGTAGGGAATAGGAAAATATTCACCCTTCCCTTGACCTATGCCACCAGTCAGATAATCTCTTCTTGGTTATCTCCACCTTCCCCATGTCTATTTTCCCCTCACTATCCCTAAATCCCAGTGCGGTTGTTATATTAATAGGCTCATTAGCCACTACAGGGTGAAGCCCCTTACAGTAAAGTACCAAATGTTCAGCCGTCTCCTCCTCCTCTCCGCAAGCTCCACACACGGTGTCTACCTCCTGATATCTAGCTCTATATGTCTTAGTCCGCAACACTCCCGTTCTGGCTTCAAATAGCAGGGAACGCCCCCTTGAATTATCATAGAGACTCTCTTTATCGATATCTGTTTTACACAACCTGTACATCTCCAATGCTGATTTTGTTTGCATACCGGCTTCCCATATACTTCTCTCTGTTTTCTTAACCTTCTTTTTAACAGTCATTTCCTGACCCACCTCCCCACTGTTGCCCACATATTCAGATCTGAGTTTTCTTGTTCGCTTTCTCCTAGGGGCGCCCCGGCCAGGGCGCCCCTAGCGGCAAACGGGTCCGTTGCATCGGGGACCTTCTGCCAGTCGCTGCGTTGGTTGTGCGTTGTGTGGGTTAGCGCTGTAATTTCTGAGATGGCTATTCCGCAGCCACGAAAGCCGCAACAATTGCTGCTTGGTCGGCTGCAACAGTATGTGCAAGATCGCGCACGGCACGAAGTACTACATTGTCCCTTCGAAGCCGTACGACTACGAGGCAGAGTACTGCGTGACCTGGGTGCGACTTGTGCGTCCATACAGGTTAGTGGCGTTTCTTACCTTCCAGTTCACACTTTGTTTAAGCTGCTGACGAATAATACAATTAACTTTTTTCTATTCTAGCGAGGACGGAACAGCATCGACACCGACGGAAAACTCTAAAGTATGCAGCAAATACTTCACCAGGATCGAGAAGCGGAATGCGGTCGCCCACCCAAGCCTACCCTTGATGTTTCCATCAGCCTACAGGAAGATAGTAGTGGGAATCGCGGAACGGCGCGAAAAAAATCGCCCAGTTATTGTGAAGCTGATTCAGAAATAAACGTACATAATTACCGCAGTCCACTCAACGCCAACAAAATGTTTTGTGGGCGCGCATAATTTTGTTTGCGGAGTACGGCGGTCTGTGACATCCACTTGTCCTGTCAAAACGGACCTCCTTCACGTCGCACACGCTGCCAGATTCGTGAAGGAGTTTTCCCTTCGTCATATTGGCACCACGGAAGAAGCTTTCTGGATTCGTAACCACCTTAAACCCCGTCGTAATCACCACGGGAACACTGTCCGCTGTGCTGCTCATCGCCATTGCTTCCCCCCGATGATTCTGCATCGGATACCGAAGAAGCTTTCCGGATTCGTAATCCCCCACTGTCCTCTGTGCTGTTCGTTGCTGTTACTTCCCGATTATTGCCGATGATTCTCCGCCGGCGGCACCGGCTACCGAAGGAACGTTCCGTTCCGAATTCGTAACTGCCTTAAATTCCGTCGTAATCACGACGGGGACACTGTCTGCCATGCTGTTCGTCGCCATTGCTCCCCGATGCTCCTGCTGCGGCTACCGCTAGGTCGCGGCGAACAATAGGCGACCGCCGCGACACGGCCGGCTTGCTCGCTTCCTATTGTGTTTGTCCTGGACAGCTTTAATGATGTTGATTTGCACGAAAGTCTTCAGTGAAACACAATGCTTTTATTCTTTGAACTGTGGCCCTACCACGTGCAAACATCTGTTATGCCGTGGGCCATGGGCTCGACAGGCTTATTAGTAGAGTGCTCATACTGTGTCCTTTCTAAACACAACCAAAACTGATTTTTTTTTTAAAAAGAGAACGATTGAAGACTCACACTGTCCTTTCTGGACAGAACCAACGCTGGCTTTCACAAAAATGTCTGTAGGAGGTTGCATTTTTACTTCTCTCGGCAATCAAATTAAAAAAAAAAAATGAACAGAGCATTAGTACGATGTCATTTTGCCTCGAGAATCGACAACGGCTCTCATCCTGGAAGGAACGGAGCTGAACAGAGCGGAAACAAAAATCCGCTCGTTCCGCAGCTTTTCCCCTCCTTCCAGGACGAAGCGGCACAATTCGTCAGCTGTGGCCCTGTGAAGAGGACGACGCGCCATGGCTGCCTTCATGCGCCCCCAGACATTCTCTATAATGTTGAGGTCTGCCCCTTTGGGGCAGACCTTCCCTTCAATAATCGGGGGGGGGGGGGGCTGAACTATGTTGACCAGTTCGTCGTCAGGAACTCTAGCCCCTTTTCACTCAACTAAATATTTTCCGGGCTCACCGTACACACTTAAAATTGTAACACCCTTATTCGTGTAAATGGCTCGTCCTCTGGCTAACGCCTTTATTCGTGTAAGGGTGTTAGCCGCCGGAGGTGAAGAAAATCGTGTAACTGCTCTCCGTTTCACCTTATGTTGTACCGCAGCGAAGGCTAGAAGCGCGAGCTCAGAGCGTTCGCAGCTGCCCTTAATGCACGAGAGCTTGTGCCGCCAAGATGTGCCCTAGAGCAATGAGCTCGCGCTTGTAGCCTTTCCTGGCGGTACATCATAAGGTGAAACAGAGTATAACACCCTAAAAACAATATGGCGGCCAGTATGCGACAGGCGATACGATTAAAAGGCTTGGCGAGCCGTACGCGGCTTCTCGCCGGAGAGAGAGCATACGGCTCGTACGCTCATTTGGTGTCATCTGTAGGCGCAAAAAACTTTCCAAACATCTCCATGTCAAAGCGCCAACACCGCAAGTAATACGAGTAAGGCCGAAACCGCTGGAGGCTGAACAGCCGAGATTGTCGCCGAAGTCTCGCTCGGCCTGCTCAATGCCGGTCGCATTTTCATCGCATCAGAAGCGTTTATAAAGAAGGGATCGCTTTACAAACACTAGCATGCTGGCTTTATTGAACACAACGCCCACTTGCCGTGAACGACAACGAATCGCTCCGACACACTCTGTCGACAGCGGCTAGGAGGTATCGCACTCGCGCTTCGTGTGGCTCTCGATCAACTAATGCCCGTGCTCACCTCTGTTACGTGTGTTATCCACTCATGGACGTTTGTGCGTGAACAGCGACATTCAGCACCTAGAACACGCACTGGGGAAGCCGCCTAACCTCCTTCTGTTACAATCAGGCAGCATAACACGGCGACATGGCCACACAGCTACCAGCGGGATTAAATCGGAGCGATCAACGTGACGGATGCACTAATGGCATCCAGCCCTCTAATAGTCATAGATCACAAACCGCCTCATTTTTCAAATTGGGCGGCGACAACCGCCATCTAGCGACAATAAAAGAAGTTGTAAATATTTGAAGAAAACAAAACAGCAACGACTGCTACCCAGCTACCGCACTTCACTCGGCCACATATCACTCACGACACGGACATACTCACAAGGAGACACATGCACATACGGATACAGGACAATACAGAACAATTGCGCAACACACAGCCATAGAACATACATCCTACTAATACAACCTGAGCAGTGCCCCGAACGGTATATATGCCCTCCCTTTTCGCGCAACGGTTAGCCCAGTGACCACGCTAGTGTTAATAAAGATATGAAAAGATTACGCCAATATTGTTTCTCAGTAATATTTTTCCTGCATTTGTCTTAGGTATGTACACATATCCCTTAATAACGTTTTACAGCAAAATGTATTATAATGATACGCACCTAACTTCTTGTAACTCAACGTGAGTGAAAAAAAAATGGTGTGAATTCTGTCTGGCAACCACACTCGCGGCGTGGTTGCTATGGCGACGCTGTCGGTACGCGCGCCGGTCAGTCACAGCCGTCCAGCTGGTTCGGCTGCGGCCGGGTGCACGAGTCCACGGTGAACGCCTGAACGCGATCGAGAGAACAAAGCGTCGACTAGAGATTTGGAGAAATAAATCCTGCAAGTGGGTAGGAGCTGAGCATTGCAGAAAGCAGAAGAAGGCTAGGACGCATACGGAAGCTGTACGTAATCGAGTTTCCGCCCGTTCGCTGCCCAATTCTCCATAGTCTTCTCCTTCCGCCCGTTCGAAAGGGAACAGCCTACAAGTCCGATTACCGCCGTGGCTTCAGTGGCTTCATCTTCGGAGGGAACTGTCAACTGAAGTAGTTCCCAAACGCGCGTGCGTCAGGCAGCGCAACGTGGCGCGTTCCACGCACGAAGTCGGTAAGTAAACAACACTTATAAATATGACACGATGCCGTTTTAACTTTTTTTTTATGTTACGGGGGCGCGCGGTGTTTCAAGGTATGGGAAAGCAACCGGAAAAATCGGCGCCTGAACGACCAGGGGTGTAGTCTAGCTATTGATGCATTTTACCTTCTGAAATTTCAAGGCGTATCGTCGTTCCTGTGAAAAGTTTAAGCTCACCTCCGTTCCCGTGGAATCCAATGCAGACGACAGCGTTTGCCGGCGGAAGACTCGGGCGTCCGTGGCGAACGCATTTTTAGTATTTTAAAAGTTGTTCTAGCTGCAAAAGAAAGGAGCGCCTTAAAATTTCACAAGCTAAAGTGCACCATAAAATACACTGCTGAGGAAACGACTCCCCTTTGCGTGCAGGTGCCGATTTTTCCGGCAGAGTTTAGCGCGCTGTGAAATACCGTGTGCACTTAGGGGAAGTTTTGGCATGATATAATGTTGCTCATTGGAAATAAAGAAAGAAATGCTGGCATCATGTGTTTACACACACTTGGTCATTTTTGAACTTTAAGTACCCTTTTTTATGACAGGTATTGGACGCCAGCACATTTTACGGAGGAACGAAGAGTAGAATTCGGCCGATTCCTCTCCACATTAACATCAAATGAGTGCTGTGAAAGCAAAGAAGAAAGTGAGGGTGAAAGAGTTCCTGTAGTAGTAAGTGCCAGAAACAAGAAAAGTGCCCCGAAATGGAAAATATACTCCCTTGAAAGGGATCCAAAAGAAATAGAGGTCATCAGATATATAGAGACACCGCCGAGCGTCACAGACCTGGACACTGCATTCCAGTTTTTAAATGCCCATGCCCTGATGAGGTGTTTACAGGGATATTTGAGGGGACCATCCTGTACTCAACTCAATGCCACCCAGAACACCATGTTCGGGTTTTGGTCTCACCTATCCACGCAGGATGTCTTGCTCCGGATCAAGGAGGATATCCGTGACAGAATCTCGTGTACGAGGAACGGGCAGCCCTGGCCCTGGATATGAAGGGTGCCTTCGAGAACGTCAGTCACACGCTGGCGTTCGAGAACCTGGCCTCGACTGGGTGCGGGCCCCGGATTTATGATTATGTGCGGGACTTCCTGAGCAACTTCATGGCCACCATCGGAGTCGAGTCCATCCGCACAAGCACCATCCTGGTCCCGAGCAAGGGCACCCCGCAAGGCTCGATCCTGTCACCTGCCTTGTTACCTGGCGATGTGCAAGCCGCCTCTCTACTGGAATGAATTCCCCGGATGAAGCATACACTCTATGCGGACGACCTGACGATTTGGACTACATCGGAATCGGACGGCAAGAGGCAAGACTTCCTCGAAGAAGTTATCGAGACGGTGCAGAACTACCTCGAGGCCGGCAACCTCCAGCGTGCCTTCGATAAGTCTCAACTGTTGCTCGTCCACGCGGGCAACCCAATTCCCGAAGAGCAAGGAGGCGGACATCCGCCTCACGTTCAAGGATGGTACCCCCGTGCCGCTGGTGAAGCGGGTTCGGATCGTGGACCTTCACCTGCAGCGGGACGGCGGAGCCAAGTACACGGTCGACCGACTCGTCGAGACAACCACGCAAGTCATGCGCATGATGAGCAGGATAACGAGTCACAGACCTGATCCGGCTGACCCAAGCACTCGTCGTGAGCCGCATCACCTACGCAACTTCGTATCTCAGCCTGCTGTCGAGAGGTAAGGACAAGATGGACGTGATTATTCGCAAGACGTACTAGCTGGCACTGGGGGTGCCGCCGTACGCGGCGAACGCCAGGCTCCGGCGGCTCGGTGTAAACAACACCTTCCAGGAACTCATCAACACACACCTAGCCAGTCAGCGGGAGCACCTGGCCATCACACTGAGTGGGCGGCACGTCCTGAGCTCACTCGGCATTCCCATCCCCCATCGCAATGTGAGACTATTCAGCTGCTGCTGGCCTTTTGGTACAAGATCCAGGTGGCACCAATCCTGTGGAGCATGAGCCCATCCCTGCATCCAGGTCGCTGGATGGCTCCTGGTCCCTTGATTCCGCATGGTCCCGTCGTGAGCATAGGACCCCTGGCAGCAATTTGTTGCTAGCCCAGCATTTAAGCATACTCCAGCCTTTTTGTATGTAAAGCAAAACAATTACTGTAACTGAACACTTCTTAACTGACGATAATCGAAGTTTGCACTGCTCAATGCCCTTCTGTTTTATCTAAAGTACCGCAACTAAGTACTACAAGTACCGGTCGGAGCAGTGCGGTGCAGGAGAAGTTTCTACTTATGAAAAATGTCTGCCCAAAACCTTGCTTCGGTACCACGAACTGCAACAGGAAGCCCGATGCAGAGGCTTTAAGAGCAAGCTCCATGCTTTGAATGTTGCTAAGCATGTGCGCTTGTGCAGTGCAAGTGTCGTTCAGAACAACGTGCTCGTACTTGGCATTTCGGTTTTACTTGCACTTAAAGGGATGCTGAACCGAAATCATGATTCCACAAAACATGGCGACAAAAGCGTGCAATGGGATGCTACAAACACCAAAACATCACTCGTACAGCAATATCTCGAACGGATGACCCTACTTTTCAAAAAAAGGAGGCGCATTTGACAGATATGTTTACATCTGGTTTCTCTGAGAAGGAGGGGGATCGGCCTCGCATCTTCTCCGCCTCGCCGCCTTGAGGGGGTGAAGCGGAGAGAGGAGGAAACGAGATATCTTGACGTCACACGCCTCGGCGGCCTCGTTCAATCGCAACCTTTTTTTCCAAAAATGCGGCCGTCCATTCGAGATATCGCCTTACAAGTAGTGTTGTAGGGATTGTAGCGTTCCGCCTACAGCTCCTGCATTGTTTTCTGAAATCCAAATTTCGGTTCACCATCCCTTTAAAGGGAAAAGGAGTGTGGCAGTGATGGGATGATTTCTTGCAGACATGTACACGTTACCCAAAAGAAGTAACTAAATATCAATACTCGCTACTCGCTCAAAAAGCAACTAAATACGTTGCTCGTTACAGATTGTCAAAAGGAACGCGTGAGTTACCTCAAAAGTAACGAGTTACTTTACACGTTACTTTGACGACCAAATACACAACTATTTTTGTTTCATAGTTTATTGTTTTCTTTTTAGTAGTCGTTGCACTTAAGCAGTAGCTGCCTCTCGACGTTTTCATCAGTAATGTTTCCCCGCTTCCTTGAAAATACATCTCCGGCGACGCTGATGAGTCGTTCTACCGACGCGCTCGAAAGAACGGCAGTGTTGTACTTCAGGAAGAGCTGGTGAAGTTGTGTGCCTTCCCGTGTTCGCAACCTCTGGGTTTACATTCGGTCCGTACCCGGTTCTAGAAGGTTCAACCAACAAATCTTATTGTGTTCGCTGGGTGAAGGACATTCCGAGCCGTAGAGTCCAGGACAGCAACGTTTATCGCTGGACACGTCAGTCGAACTGTTTGACTGACGTGTTCAGCGATATACGTTGCTGTACTGTCATACTGTTTCGTTGTTTTTCGGGTTGCCCGCCTACCATTCTCGCAATAGACGCATACTCAGGTTAGACTAAAAAAAAAGCCGTTTAAGCGGTGTTGTACATGTTACTCATCAAAAGTAACGAGATACCGTTACTCGTTACTTGGCCTTAAAAGTAAATAAACACGTCGCTCGTTCCTTTTCTAGAAAATTAACTAAATACGTTACTCGTTACCGAAAATAGTAACTAGGTAGAAGTAACTCGTTACTTGCAACGCGTTACGTACATGTCTGATTTCTTGTGTCAGCCAGAGTTGCCTACCATTACCACCGTAGAGCAGCAAAGGCTACAGGCACGCGAGAGCGACTTTGCGAAGTGCTTTCGCAGAACAGGAGCTTGCGATAGAGCGTGTACCAGCTCGCACTTGTCGCCTTCAACCGCGATGTCACCCTGGCAAGCCTTTGGCAACACCTTCAGAATACCCGCATTCTTCAAGGAAGCCACAATGTTGCAAATATACCACAACAATGCCTGGTTTTTATTTTTTTAAAAAAGAGCATTTTTGAATTTTTAAAAATGCGATATACTCTGAGGGGAGCAATAGTCTTTTGCAACACAACAACAGCACTGCACGCTCATTACCTGCGGTACTGCTTAGTACGTGCACGTGCATGCTCACTTTATCCAGGCTGAAAAGCTTGTGCTGGGACGGGGCTAACAGACCATACACGTCCATCAAATCAATTAAAATCGGGATCTCGTTTTTTTCCCTTCTGTTGACCCTCTATACCTAGGGGTGGCCAAGCTGCGGCTCGCGAGCCGCATGTAGCTCTTCTCGTGTTAAAGTGCGCCTCGCGGCTCCCTCTCTTACCCCCCCCCCCCCCCCCCCCTTCTCCACCCCCGGAACGCGTTTTAAATCGAAAGACGACTTGCAATTTGGTAGTTTTGTAGCTTTGTGGTACTGGTACCTTACGTACAGTTGGGCTGCTTTTGACTCGGATAGATTAAAGTAGTTGGAGTTTCGTTTATTGCTCTAGACAAAAGTTTGCTCCCCCCCCCCCCCCCCCCCCCGCGGCTCTTGGAAGTTTTGTGGTTTTGTTTGCGGCTCTTAGGCCGGGTCAGCCTGGCCACCCCTGCTCTATACGTTTGTTCTGACAAATGTTACCGAAATCTTAAATGCCCATTTCTCAAATTTCGAAAGAGCACAAAAGGTTAGTGTAAATTCAAGCATGGGGTGGGATATAGAGGCCCTAACGAAAACAAATGTAAAGTCAACAGTTGGTTATTTGCTATATCTTTATTTTCCAGATGCGTCGCACAATTTTATCTTTTTCCCTCTAAAAAAAGGAAGCCTTAAATTTTAGCAACTAATTTTAAAACAAGTTTTAAATGAATAGCCATACAGGAAATTTTCTATATAGCACTGTCCTGCCCTATGAAAAATGAGCAGGCTATTAACAAAATGAAACAAAGCGATAAAGAAAAACAACATTTAATGCCGGTCATCTCCACTTTTAGGAAAGTATCTCAACATAAGATTAATTTGACATTTCGTAGTAAGGGTGCTGAATTCCAAACATGGTGACACAAACCGTTTTGATAAAAAACGTAAAAACAAAGTTTAACTACTCCATACAGGTGCCTAATAGTTTGATGACTAGGAAACAACACATAGGACTAGAGAAATGTGATGAATATAAATGAATAAAGCTGGTCATGAATTGAAGGCATACTTAGGTATGTGAGCCACACGACTTGCAGCTGCCATCTCAAGAAAAACAAACGAAGCCTTTAGTTATTTCGAAAGTCGAAACAATCCTGGCAGGAGTTTCACCAGACTTTGGCGATCACACTATATGATCAGAAATCAGGCTACAGGTTTTTTCTTGATTCTATTGATTGGCAAAGTGAATGAGTTGCGAGTATAAAAATGCAACAACAAAGCCCTACTGGAGTTCTTAGCAAATGTTGGGGGCTTCTTGTCAATGGAAAAGGCACTCAGCAATTAAATCCAATACTTGGAGCTTACGCTTCATGAGCTTGCAGTTGGCACCTTCCACTGAGATCACGGTGACGTGCTCCAGTAGCTCCTTGTTGCATCTCAAAACCTTCCCGGTGGCAAGACTGACGACGGATGCCACTCCTTCCGACATTGCCTTCATTGGCTCGATCTTTGTCTGGCGTTTTTAGTTTTTTTCGGAACTGAAAGTAGAGCATGCATACATACTTGCATGAATCTCACAGAAGTGAAACATGACAGAACCATATTTCCAAGAACACTTCTCCTAATTTCAGCCCACAATAAATATTTTCAAAAATTAACTTCATCTTTCTATTTTAAAGGGATACTACAACGAAATTTCGGCGCTCATTTTTTGGTCTATATGTGTTCAAAGGAGCAGTATCACATCGAACGTACCAATATCTTGTTAAAAAAGTCCTCGAAAAGGAATTATAAAACGAATTAAACGATTAGCAAAGAGCACCTGGTGGATGTCGCTAACGCCTCACTTGTAATGCCCGTCTAGGAACCTTGACAGCTAGCGACGGTGAGTGTCTCGCCTCCGGTCACGACGAGAGAAGAGGGGAAGCAGGAACTCCCCTCTTCCCGAGAATGCCTTTTGTGTGTCGCAGAAGTCGCTATTGTCCCCCTACAAGATTATAGAAGGTTAACCCGTCACTCAAAATTCGTACAAAAGCAGCCGCTTCGGTGGCTGAAACGACTAGGCCATCCTCTCGACGTCAGCCTCGCCGTAGCTTTGCCGTCCCGAGACGACCTACGTCACGATTGCGTTGGATGTCACGTGGTCTCCGCTGGGCCTTACTCCGAGCGCTTGCCAGAGTGGGCCGTTTATAACGAAAAATACAGCCACCAGGCTCAAAATACAAGTGTGCGATTGTCATTTACGGATATTGTGGATCATATTCAACCTATTTTTGAACACGACGGGGAATCTTTCGAATTTCGTTGAAGTATCCCTTTAAGTCTTGTATATATATTTGCAAATACATAGGCACCTTCACAGACACAGAGAACTAGTGCCAAAAGAGAAAGAATAAAATGTTCTTGGGGCCTGATTTTGGTCATCGTTGAGATCGCAATCAAGATCTCCCTAAGCCCGCACTGTCTTGGACACGATGCCACAAACAAGCGCTCTCGACCAATGAGAATTCTTTTCGCTGTCGACGAGGCAATTTTTTGGTGAGAACCTGTCACTTTCTTTTGGATAGTGAGATCGATATCGCGGCAAGGTGGGTGCTTGTCCCAAGCTGTCGTTTCAGCACCAGTGGGTGTCAAGTAACACACGGCCAGAAAACAAATCAGCATAGCCAAACGAAGCACAGGACGACAATTGCGTCCGTAAAATAGCTTATGTTCCATATTTCAATTAGTTTTCGATCTCACTCTGCACGGCACACAATTTGTAGCAGGTCTATCGTCCCTTTTTGGCTCTGTCCGCAGATGACTTGCTAGTCTGTTCCTCGTTTTGTTTCTGTCAGAGAATGATACGTAGTGGCAAACAAACTCATTGTTATTCCCTCATGTTAGCAGACGGTGCGTCTGCTAGCAGTATTTTAGCTTCCTCAGTGCAAGCCGGCTGAGATCTCGAAGACCAATATCGAGCTCCCGCTGAGATGAAATGGCAAACTGAGAATGATTTCAATGGCCAGGGGCCAAACAAATACTAGGTGCATTGTATGGCAAGAGTACTAGCATTGAGAAGTTTGGATGGCGACCCCTTACGGCGAGCCAGGGTGACGTCACGCTGAGGACAACATTTATCCCCTCACTCGCCCTGCTCGCGTTGCGCGGGCTGAGACGGTGTTGGCTGTCAGCATACTAGTTTCTGCATTTTTTTTTGTGCACGTTTTTCAGAGGAAATGTGAATTATTATATGCGGCCGTATTGAGGTATGGTCTGTAGCTGCAGGATAAACCTCAACCAACATTCCGAGCATGGTTTCCAGGGCAGACAGCGCATGAATCACAGCTGGTATATGAAAAGGAAGAAATGTCACCGCACTTGCAGGAGCATCGCGATATATTTACATCTCACACAATCAATGCTGCTGATGATTTGAATAAATTAAGGTTTTTTCATCTTTATTTCTAAACAAAAACGTCTCAGCAAAAAAGCCGCACTCTGCTCGAGCAACGTGTTAAATATATTCTGGGCCACGGAGAGAGAATCACAAGTGAGACCGCCCAAAGGCCTTTGACTTAAATGCCATTTGTATGCCCGCAAAGCGGGGTGTGATGTTGTCCTAACTCATGAACGTGCAAAGAACAGAATTTCAGTGTCTAAAACATTTACACCGCCGCTTCCACAACCCCTTGCACAATCGCCTTATATCGTGTGGACTGTGGAGGGGGCGGGGAGGTTCATCGACAGAATTGCCTCCACCGATAGCTTTCGATACTTATAACCGAATTATAAAGGTAAACGTGACAAACGTTGAAAAAGGTACGAAAATCCCGTCGGTATAAGTCTCACCCAACATCTTGTAGTGGGTAAACGAAGCCCCGCTTCTCAACGTGTCTACAGCACACAACGGCCGATGTTGACGGTGCCTTTCCCATTCTTAGTCTGACTGTCCATGCTTTCTTTAATCTCGATGTCTTCGGGTGGTAAACTATGATACCGGCTTCTTTTTGGGAATTGCATTGCAGCACTGAACAGTAGGTCACCACGATCACAAACCTACGATCGTGAGGAAACGGGAGCAGGGAAGCGAACCGGATGCCAGAATGCGAAGCGGAGTCCTTCGCCAGACGTCGCGGTACACCTCACCCAATCAAGACGTGGCGACCGCAGCGACGCTCGTGTTCGCTCTCGGGCCTAATAGTACGCCATGCAAGCAATACCATTGATCTCTATAACAATTTGCAGGATTGCGCGTCTCCGCTTGGTCACTGCAGCGCAAGTGCGGCCACCGGACGGCCACCTTGGGACACAGAATATCAGTCAACCTTATGGAGCGTTGTGGAGGCTGGGTGGCAGCGAGCTGAAGACATGTTTTCTACTCGTTTGTTTTCATTCGCCGAAGAAATTTGTTAAAACCCCGAACGGTGAGAATTGCCTTTGAGAACACGTGGAAATTTTTACGAAAGCGCAGCACCGCAAGAAAAAAGAGCAACTCGTCGAACGCAAGTCTCGCCAGTCTCGCGGCATGATCAAAGCTTCCTTGGCATGCCAAAGTGCTGTGTCTCTGCCTTTGCACGCTTGAATACCTATCAAGAATCAACGCCGTGTGGATTGGTTTCGTGAGTGCAACGTGCATGAAGATGTATGTGCCTCTGGAGCAGCATTTTACTTTGGTCTTACGACTGTATTTGTAACTTGCGGCACTTGCGGTCCAGAAACGAGCATGATCCAGTGGCGACAAAGGAGGGGTAGGAAGCTATGGCGACGACGACAGATTGCACACAACCACATGGACGGGCCGCGTTTGAAAAGCTTTCGATCTCGCCGCTTCATACTTTAGCCTTCGAAAACCTACCTTTCTCCACAGCATTGCTCTATTTGTGCTGTCATGTGATTCGTTCGAGTAGATTTGGAACATAGCCATGGTTAATCGTGCATAATAGCAACCACCGATTTCGTTTCCTATTGACAGCAACTCGCTGGAACAGCTGGGTGATCGAGAAGACGTCTACGTGCTACATACCTTCAAAGCTTTGCCATGGCATCGATTCTTGATAAGTATGCAAGCGTGCGAAGGTACAGAGACGCAGCAGTTTGGCGTGCCAAGGAAGCTTTGATCACGCCGCAAGACCGGCGAGACTTGAGTTCGACGAGTTGTGTCTTTTTCCTGCGGTGCTGCGCTTTTGCAAAAAAAATTTATGTGTTTTCAAAGGCAATTTTCATTGTTTAAACAGGGTTTTAAAGAAAGTCTTCAGCGAATGGGTGCGTTAAGTCCATGCTCCAGAGCGCGAGACTTTGGCGCTCCTTTCACTAAACGGACAGGAGCGCCGCCAGAGACTGACACTCAAGCGCGCTCTTCGTGCATCGAGTATTTCTCGGAGCGCAAGTGACTTCTTCACGCTCCGTGATGTCACGTCCACAAACAAGATGGCTGTACTATTGTTGAGACAGCCGAAACGAAAGGCGCAGCCGAACCGTTGCTCCTTTTCAGTTGACTAGGGCTTAATCCAGCAGGTAAAAACAATTTGATTTGAAAGCAAAGGCAGCAATTAGCATTCCGGAAAAAGTTTGTTCGTGCATCTCGCCTGAAAACGAATTCATCCATCAAAAGGTAGCGTGCCGATAGCACAGCGACAGAAAAGCTGTCGAGATCAGGACACATTCAGACCACTGCCCCTTTTATAATGCTTAGCCCAGCGAATAAAATACTTTGATCGGAAAACCGAAACATCAGTTAGCGGTGAGGAAATAGTTTGTTCGTGCGTCTTGCCTGAAAACGAATTGATCTATCGAACGAACGTGCTGATAGCTCGGGGACAGAAAAGTTGTCGAGAAGACAGTGGGACCGCTGCCCTTTTTAAAATGCTTAGTCCAGTTGCAGCGAATAAAGATACTTAGATTGGAAAGCCGAAGCATCAGTTAGCACTACGGGAAAGGTTTGTTCATGCATCTCGCCTGAAAACGAATTGACGTGCTATCTATTGAACAACTGTGTTCCGGTATCGGCGTAGCACATTGACGGCTTCCGTCCAAAAGACCCTTTGCAAAAATCCCAAAAGCCCGCGCATACCGTGCGACGGATAATGGCAGCAGACTGGTACACGTTACTGAAAAATAGTAAGGAATTACATTTACAATTACTCAAGGCTAAATTGTAATTTATTACAATTACAATTACCCTCCCATAAAAGTAACTGACCGTTACCCCAAAAAGTAATCCGTTACTTTCGTGGCGTTACTTTCAACATTATTGTCCTCAAGTAAGAAACAAAAAGAGGGTTATTCAAGTTCTTATTGTTGCAACCTGTTCTATTTAATGACCTTGAGTATTTTGAGCAACAGCTGACTCTCGAAAGTCTCGTCGGATATTTTGCGTTTATGTCGACTGCTACGCTGAACACCCTTTGAACTGTGGCACTGGATGGGAGTGGCATATTGTTCCTCACGAAGGCTTCATGCTCTGCATTGAACTTCTTCAGCGAAGCGATGGAAGTACTATTTACCTCGAAGATAGAGTAAAGCTTCGTCGTTGCAGACGTTGCCTGATATTCGAGGGTTTTAGTTGATCGTTCCGATACCTCCGATGCCCCCGATAACGATATGATTCATGCGCGAAGGCGGCGGCGGCGGGGTGTCGGGTATCGTTATCGGAGTCATCGGACCGATCAACTAAAATTCTCCATTGTCTAAATCGCGAAGCGGTGGAAGTCATCATACATCTAGCCAAAACTAGAATAAGAATTGATTTATGTCCATCTTACTATACCGACATATATTGCCAGAAAATAGCAAAACATAGTTGTAACAGTAAGGTGTTAATTAAATAATAAATAAGGTTTGGCTCGATATTCCTTTTCCTCTGGCTCTGAACAGGTCGAGCCTCTGTTGAGACGTTGGTGAATAAAAAAAAAGTTTCCAGTATATAAATATAAGTAATAAAAAAGGGACACTCATAACAACAATTAATTATAACGTCGGTTAAAACAAGGAAATGTAAATTCACGTTTGTCATGTGTACCTTTCTTGGTGCCGTTCAAAAACACACGGAGCACGAACCGACTGCAGTTTACTCCGATGTTTTCCAGATAAACATCTGCTGATGCCACGGGTAGCGAAGGGCAGAGTACTAAGTAAGCCGCGCTGTGGCCCCACTCACGAGTTTCACTCTCTCCTCAAGCCCAGAATATCAAGTCTACGTCAGTCACCATTATGTTTTATTTGTAAAAATCTGTGCTTGAGATGAGATGCGTCCTCCTGGGGCAAAACAGGAAGAAGAAGAAAGGAAGACTATTACCATTTTTGCAAGTGCTCGCAAAAAGCTGACTCACAAAAAGGGTGACTGGGATGCAGATAACCTGGCTGGAATTCACAAATAAAGTGGGCCAACCCTAGAAGTTGGACTACAAAGAAGTACTATGTAGCTTTGAAAACAGGGTCAAATGATCTGTAAGATGCAGAAAAAAAAAACATCCTGTTTTCTAAGAGAAGATGAGAAGTGTGTAGCAACGAACAAGGATGCTTATGGCAATAACACCTTCACATACTATCACATCTCTTTTAGTGGATTTTAGGGTATAGACGGAGCGTTGTCTCGTGTTGTGACATTATGAAAATGGTCGTAGTCACTATGACCGAGAAGGGCATTGCTAATTCTTTCTGTGCATTTACAGCCTCGAGCTTCTCGAAGAGGCACACAATCACTTGGTGTCCTCCTCTCCCCGTCTTCGATCGCAAAGAAAAAACAAAGGGACTAAAAAAAGCGGATATAACTTTCCCCCTTCCCCCCTTTCTTGCTTTTTTTTTTTTGTAGAAATGTTTATTTGGATTTTTCGGCATTGTTGTAAGGGTCTAAAAAAAAAAAGATTCGAGGCTTGGTGTTGAAAAAAAAAAAAAAAACGTTTTGCGGAACTGAAGAGTGCCAAGCCTCCCTTTGCGCTGGTCAATTCGCGTGACAGTGTCACTGCGCTCGACTTTACCAAAATAAAAACAACCCTTTCTTTAGAAAGGGGGGGGGGGGGGGTCGGTCCTGAAAAAAATTGTAACGGATTACAAGGAATCCGTTACCTAAAAATGTAAGGGAATTACTTTAAAATTACTGTAGAAAATATGTAATTCTTCCGTTACTAAATTACTGATAAATGTAAGGGATTACAAGTAATTTCGTTACTTGTAACGGATTACGTACAAGTCTGAATGGGAGTCCTCGATACGCCCCTCCTCCCGCTACCACGTGACCACGTGGCATACGCGAGCAGGCGCAGATTACCACGGCAACAACTTTTGAGCAGCTGACTCGGACGAGCGACGAGCCAACAGCTGCCCCTTTCTCATCCCTCTCCTTTGTACCGGCTCTGTCGTCTGCTGTACCAATGCTTTGTCGAACCTGGTCGAAACCAGCCACGGTTGCAATGCAAAATAAGTGGATTCGGTGACACCTCAATACGTGAAGGTAGGTTACGACGAATAACATATTCAAATAAGTTCACCTGTCGCGATGCCTTTACGCTGCCACAGATACGGTACGCTGCCAACGACGTACGACTCTGCGGATGGGCGGGATGGCGGATGGCTGCAACGGCTGCTGACTGTAGCTGCCGGGACGCGCGCACAGTCGTGGAGGCGCAATGAGAAAGCGCATGATCTGTACCGAGGGTTCCCAAAATTCCCTGCCGTCGTGGCGCTGTACGTTTTGCAACAGGTCTATTCAGTCTCGCTGCAATACGGAACCACGAAATTTTTGACAAGTTTGAGGGTTTCGTGCGTCGACAAGCGGGTTCAAGAACATTGTCTTTAATTTAAATATGAACAGCATGCATGGTCAATAAATAGATCGGCCATGGTACCTTCCCTATATGTGCTTGAAGCGAGTCTTCAAACCTTTCAGGAATATTTAAACGTTCGTAGAAACTTCATAACGTCGCCGTCTCTTTTACTTTATACCCTGCCGCTCTACACTGACCTTAATTAATTTATCTTTGAAATAATTTTGGCCTCTGCTACCCATATCCACGAGATGCCAGGTTCGTCATAACCGTGCGGTCGGGAGGAGCTCGTGGGGCTTGTGCTCGTTAATAGTTTCGGTGGTTTCGGTGTGTCGCGCCCCTGTATGCCATGCGCCGTTTAGTTGCTGCGCTCGGAGTATGAAACTCCGAGTGTCGGAGTAGCAGTAAAGGAGCGGGGACTTAACATGGCCAATGAAGACAAACGAACAGAAAACGTGTCTTCAGCACGCTGTCGCCCAGCCTCCGCAACGCTGCAAAAGGTTGAGTTTCCGTGTCCCAAGATGGCCGTCCGGCAGCAGCAATCGCGGAGCGGGGAAGCGCGATAAAGCAATTGTCGTAGAGATCAGTGAGAAATACGGAATGCATACCCTCCTAGCATCCAACAGATAGGTATAAGCATCCTGTGCAGTCTCATCCGTTCGAAGGTCAATCTGCCGCCTTCGTCAGGCACCAGCTTTTGCTCTCAGCACACAGCCACTGTTGGTGGGCTTCGAGGCTGCTCGTATCTTCACCCTCCACTGGCAGGGCGACCTCGGTCTGTAAACATAGAATACGAATATGGCAGGTATTATTTGATAACACTTTTAATGTGTTGGCTATGTAAAGAAAATGTGCATTCCATTTTCTAACACATCTGTTATGAAATAACAAGGTCAGGTGGAACGGCCCGAGTGTTCACTGATTGAAAGACAAAGGGCTTAGCCTAAACCAATATCCTAGCAGCCTTCGATACTGGTGTGGAGGGACAGAAGGCTGAACCTCTAAAGATGTCTTAAAATGATTCTCCCATTGCTCAACTCCAACCTCTTGGGCTATTGCACTTGAACGTTCTTAACTTTTCCAGCATGTATTAACCATGTTCCAATTGCCAATTTTTCACACGCCCCTTCTCCTCCAATCAAAACAGCACGAGAGCCCGCCGTGAACAGACTTGGCATCATCGTGTGTGATACCCCTCCCCTCTAACATGCACTAAAGCCAAGGCTCGAGCACGAGCTCATAGCATTGCTAGATGGTCGCACTGCAGGAACCTATCTACTAGTACTGGTAAAAGCGAGCGAGTTGAAAATGAATACTAAAAATCGAAAGAATAAAACGCGAAGGACAAGCACAGGACAACCACGTTACGGTACAGGCTCACAGTAAAGCTGTGAGCCTATACCGTCTCGCACATCTAGCCTTCGCTTTAGTACATCTCAGGATGAGACGGATAGTATCATAATAAAACCGATGTGGTCTCACCATTGAGCAGAAGTGCGTGAGTACCCGATGCTATTTTCGTGGTCGCTTGCACGTTAACAACCACGGAGCTTGTACACAACGCACGCATTCATCTGGCTTAAAAACAACTTGAGCGTTGGCTTGGCTTGGATGTCTTACTTGAATTTCACGAAATCCGCTAAATTTAGCGGACTGCCTCTTGACTTCTGCTTGTTCTGCTGTCGGAGCGTATGTCTGCAATTTGGTGATTTCCGAGTTTGACGACTCCAAAATCATGGGTGTACCACCGCAACACCCTTTTAACACGATTTCGGTAGCCGCAGGGTGTAAAATGAATGTACGAAGGGTGTAGGCCTTTCCGTACACGCTTGAATATTCAAAAATCATGTAAAAATGGTGTAGGAAGGGTGTGAGCTCGGAAAAACACCCTTTTAACACGAACATGCGTGTTGAAATTTTTAGTGTGTAGTTGAACGCTAAGCTTTGCAGATATTGTCTGAATCTATTTGCATGTTATCGCAGTATCTCGACCCGATGAAAGAAGCCAGCTACTTATTACATATCAATTGCGGGCATTGCGTTATCCCACAGGAAACTCCTGAATCATGTTAAGTCGTTTGTCTGAGTTGCGACGGAAATACACGAGTCGCATAGCAGACGACAGCGCGAGTGACCGCCAGCGCGCGCATAGCAGATGACAGACGGGGGTTAACAGTCAAAGCGAGAACAGCGACAGGAACGTTACACGCATGCGCAAAACTTCACAACAGCGCCGCAGGGCGGCACCTCAGGTAGCGGCGACACGCGGAGGCGCGTTCACGCTCATATTGTTTCCGATAGTACACGTGTCAGTGGTTGTCACAGTACACATGCCCTGCACCTGTTGTTCTCCCACACAGACTGGCTTTCCTCCAGCGCTACAGCTAAGGAAAGGGAGGTTGTACTTACCGTTCCATAACTTCGCAAGGTCCTTGACCTGGTCCCTCTGCTGCCGACACAGCTTCTGGTGTTCTTCTGCTGCATGGAGACTCCACCCTCTGAACCTCAGCCTCCTGCTCGTGGCCTGCCACAACACCATGAAGGCCACCTTGAAGGATGCATCCGAACACCTACCAAGATATAAAAAACTTTAGGGGAAAACGCGGCACCACGAAAACCTAAAACATAGCAACCTTTCAGCGTTATCTGCATACGTGCTAATTCCAATTCTATTTCCTTGTCCTAAATTTATGCTATGGCTCAAATATGTAGGCTGTCAAATGGCGTCTAAAGAAACAAAACAAAAAGCAACCTACCCTGCTGCCTTTCTTGTTCAAGTGGGCACCGTCCAGCATGAGCAGCCCGCTCCACGACTGCCTGCTTCCGTCGATGAAGCCGTATCCTCCCTTGCGGCAGAGTTCCGGCAAGATGAAGTTCGTTTCTCAGGCCTCACCATTGTGCTGCTGCAGCACTTCGGCACTAACCGACCACCGTTCATTCTTCCGAAAGTCCACCCAAGGCTCACCTCCCTCGGAAGGATGACCGGAAAGGCGACCTGGATCTCGGGGTTTTCATTCATGATGCGCGACACCAGCTGAGGAAATTTGGCTACGCGCGTGATCAAAGCCAGGCTGACTCGGCGATCGCGGAGAACCCAGCCACGCCAGTTCGGGCGGCTGCATCTAAACCAAGACATGTCACAGGAAAATAACTATCCGGCACGCTTAATAGCACTTTACAAAAAATCTACCAACGATCGAAAGTGGCGATTCATGATTAATTCAGGGCGATATCCGAAGCTTGCCGAAGGTTTCGTGTCGTACACAAACACACGCCTGTACGGCCATGACAGAATACCGCAAAACGGCGGGAACAGCCAGAAAGAATTCACAAAAATTATGACGTCACAAATGATCATAACTATAAGTATTTTTAAATAAGGTAATTATAACAAAGTATATTTTGTATACATCAAATAAAATAAATATAAAATCCAATTATTCAATGTATTAGTTCAGTCACGTGGTGTGGAGCCATCCGATTGGCCCGTGGCAGCAAGCGGGTCTACCCGGATGTCGTTGCTACCACCGGGTGGCAGCAAACAGTGCCAACTTGCAAATCTAGGTCGTGCTGCCATGGCCTCCGAGATCCCGAAGCGCGCGCTCGAAGGCTTCTCCGGCCGTCCCATCCGTCGCTCGCCGCGAGGGGGCGATGTCTACCCAGTCATAACAGTGAGCGAGCAGTCAGAGTCGCAGGTAGAGATATGCACTGGTACGGGCCAGACCGCGGGCCACGGGCCGGCCCAGTCCGCGGGCCGGGCTCCGGGCTTCACGGGTACATTCATGAAGGGCCCGGGCCGGGTACAGGCCTCGCATTCAAGTCTACGAGGGGGGCCAAAGCAAACCAAGCCGACCACTACTTTTTTTTTTTTTAGCAGCATGTTTTTGGAAGCGTGTTCGGGGGTTGGGGGAGGAACCACAGTGGGGGATAAAGAGATGCTAAAGCATGTGTGTGTGTGTATATGTTTTGTACGGTTCGGTGTATGCAGCGAATGCTCTTCCAGATAGGACTAGCGGCGCGGCGTTCCTTTTCGTTCCCGGCGGTGCCGCCATCATACCATCGCTTCTTACAAACAAAACGCACACACACACGCCTACACAATGCGTACCCTCGCCGGCGTAAACCATATGTACGTGCGAGCGCGTGCATCCCCAATATGGGTGAAGAGGGTCCCCTGAGGGGTACGTTTTCTGAACAATTTCTCGCAGACCACCGCCAAGAGCATTAACTTTTTTTTTCTGTTCTTTTTTTTTTACGGTTGTTTGCAGCAAAAGTGGCCAATTTAGAACGATTTTGTCCAGACCCGCCGCGACGTGTCCTTCCTTTTTCAACTGTGACACATGGTTTTGTTTACTGCTGCTTGTCATTTTGGTTTTTCCGTCCTTTCCGCGCGGGTTTGGTCGCAGAAAAGGAAGTTCGGGGTGATTTTTCGTAACAGCTGCCTAGGCTTGCAAATTAATCCAACTAATAGCAGCAAAAAAAAAAAAAAAAAGATGTTTACAGCATTCACTATTGGGTACCGTAATCAACTTATGTGTAGCAGTGGCAAGCGAGCTGCCATGCCTCGCAATTTGTGAGCTATTCATTCTGGGCTAAAATAAACCCGTGAAAATTACCTTCGGGCCGGGCCGGCTGTCGGAAACGAATAACGGGCCGCGGGCAAGTAAAGGCGTATTCACACGGCGGATAAATTCCGGGAACAATGTCCGCGGACCTGTGAAATATGCGTATCACGTGGCTTCGACATCACAACAGACAAGTCCGCGGACTTGTGCAAGTCCGAGGACAGCTGCGAATTAATACTCCATGGTTGCCGTGAACCAAGGCGAGACCTGCGAGTCCGAGCTCGTACCTTTCTCGCTGCCTTCGCTGCGCCAGCTATACTGTTCAGGATTGGTATTTTCCAACGCTCTCACCTCGCGTCGAGAGCCTTGGTTGTGCTTCGCTGCGTTCCAAGCTACGAGAGAAAGTCCACGCAATGCCACGTGACGGTCGATTCCAATCCGCCAGCGTCTGATGAACCTGGCATTAAAGACGACAACGATGAAGGCCCTCAGCGATGAAGCGATTGAATAACAGGCTGAAGTTGAGCTCTGGAAACACGTTGCCAATGAAGCGATGCTGTGTTTATTGCACCTGTAGAAGAGTTTCCAGAGCTTCGGTGCCTTCAAAACGACCAGTACCGCAACAACGACATAAAAGAGAGTTTTAGTAGACCGTTTCCATTTTCCGCTCCGCTCTGAGGGTGCCAAACTGCGCATGCGCGGCCTGCTTCAGCGGAATGGAAAGCGGAGGTCCAAAAACGCGTTTTAGTAGACCGTTTTGCTTCAGCGTAAGAGCGTTTTGAGAGCGTTCGAAAAATTCGCTTGCGTGGCCCCACAAGTGGACGTTTATAGTACTAGTAAGACAGAAAAACTAAACGTTAACACCAAGAAAGTGAAAGGGAGCGTGTTTGTAAAGGTGGTAAAAACGAAAGCGAGAATAATGAACACGAAAGAGTAGGCACACACCCGAAGCATATTACGCTATAAAAAATAAATATAATCGTTTCACCCTGTGTGCGAGTGAAGCCGAAGGTATAACAATGAGCATGTTGCTCTAAACGGGACTTGCACTGCACGAGCGCGCGTGCTGGTCAATGACGCTGAAAGGGCGGCACTCGCTCTTGTAGCTTCTGCTCCACTCGAATTAAAACTGAAACAGATTAACGTATTCGAAGTAGAAAAAGGAAAGAAAAGGACGAAGTTTGAGCATTCCGAGTCTTGATTCCGAGTACACCCTTTGCGAAGTACGAGTACAGTGTTGCTCAAGTCTAGCAAGACACCTGCCACACCTGCACGATGAATCCCCGCGGTTCTCAATGAAGGAGACTTCAACTAACGAAGCTGGCGAGACATCGAATCAATGATTTGTATCCCTCATGCCATGAAGCGCCGAAGCTTCCTTTCCGAACGCGGTTTGCTGGATATTGCCAGCGTAGAAGAGAAACCCTTTAGAAGGCAATCCCGCTTAAAGAAGGACCTGGCTGCTCTGCAAGTGGGCCTCCAAATCC
Organism: Ixodes persulcatus; assembly: GCA_013358835.2. NCBI lineage: Eukaryota > Metazoa > Arthropoda > Arachnida > Ixodida > Ixodidae > Ixodes > Ixodes persulcatus. The sequence goes on along the minus strand of JABSTQ010002457.1, from coordinate 8,658 downwards.
CAGCACCCGACAGATCGACGCAGGGTGTTTCCAATCTGGCCAGACGCTTTGCATGGATCTTTGTCGACTGGCCTATCGAAACCGTCTGTTCGAACTTGGATGAGCGCTTGGACGGAACTTGTCGGTGTTTTCCAGTATTGAGAACCTCATCGTGGTTCACATCAACGAGAGGTTCGGCCACCTGCTCGCTGACATGAACAAACATAGGGGGTTGACCCTGGCGAAACTGGAGCTGTGCTCACAGGTGAGACCCTGCATGGTTTGTGTAAATTTCGTGTTTCCATTGTTTTTAGCACAGCTGCTCTGTCTAGTAAAAAGTTACTATTTTTGATACGCCAATAATTTACGTCTTTACTTGTGTTTCGGCACAATAAAACAAGGTGTACATGGGCAGTGTCAGGACAGGTCACGACGAGCGCGTTTTTAATCTGCGAGTTTTAGTAGGCCACTTTTATGAGCCCTCTATGCTCTGCTTTACGCTCTGGAAGAAGCATCGCCCCCACCGCGCATGCGTAGCCCGCTCTGAGTTGGAGCGTATAGTTAGCGGAGTGAGCGTGCGCTCCGCTTTACAAGTTGCAGAGCGGACTTCCCTCAGCGTTCTTAGCGTGATCGCTTAGATCTGAAGATGGCTGCACTTGCTCAATACGCGTCGATGTTTTTCGCCTTGACCTCAGCTTGAAAGAGGCCGAATCAAGAAGTAAAGCGTACGTCCCACGCGTGAAAAGTAAACCATTCCATTTGAGTTTTATGTAACACAAAAGAGCATAATCAAACGAAGTGAACGAGTATCCCTTTGCAACCAACACGGTGTCGGTAAAGTCGTCGCGTTTTTGTGGGCCTTCTATGGCTATGCAATCAGATGTACGGGAGCGCGTGCTTGAACGCCAATTATACCTGTACACGCGTCCTCCTGACGAAAATGACCCTGAAAGTTGACCACGAGCATAGCGCTCGCTAGCCGCACCAAAAAAAACATTCCTCTCAACTTTACTTATTCATATTCGCTCGCAATTTCTGAATTGTTTAACTTTTCTCCGGAACTGTTCGCCTTGTATTTCCTTGGTAGATTTAGGAAATAATAGAGACTTGAATGCAGCCTTTTTAAAAGTGCATGCCATGCTGCCCCTATTCATCAAGGCCACCTTATTTTGGCCAAGTTTCTAGGGAGCAAGAGAGCAGCTGCGTCATTGTTTGTCGCGGATGCGAGTCTAAATGTATTAGACACGAATGCTGCGTCAATGCTGAATATGAACTCGGTTCTAGTCACAAGTCTCGCACTAAAAGCGATGCCCAAAATATGGCGGCCGAATATGTTACGCGGCGGTGTTTTGAAAAGAGTTACCAAACACGGTCGAAAGAATATTCCATGTCAAGTTTTTGTCTGGTGAAAACCAGACAGGCATAAACAATTCAAAATTTATCAAACACAACACTGGACTTCTAAGCAATAGCGGTAGACTAGAACGCTTTTCAGAAGTTTCGTTCTGAATGCACAGTTTGACGGCCTCAGAGCTTAGCGAAATTAAGAAACAACTATTTTTTTTTTAATTAACGATACACATTTTTTTGCAACCCTACCATGGAAATACTCTTTATCTTATATGAGTAACAAGTCCCATATCACATGTTTTGGTAGTGTTTAAATACTGCCGTGTTGTAAGAGTGCCTTTTTCTTCTTTTTATTAGGCCGTCAAAGACAAGAGAGCACCCCTGGACAACTGTTGGGGTTTTGTTGACCGCACAGCACGTCCATGCCGTCCATCAAAGAATCAGAAGCCATACTTTTCTGGTCACAAGAGGGTGCTCGTCGTGAAGCACCAGGCAGTGATGTGCGCAGACGGTGCAATTTGTCAGCTGGACGAACCCTACGAAGACCATGGGCATGTTTCTTTTTTAATATTAGAGTGCGTAAACTGATCACAGTGAATCATATCCAAGCTGTTGTACTGAGCGAAATACTCGTCCAACTAGGCTGAAAGGCGTCTAGAAATATTTTAATAAAAAAGTATTTACTAACGACTCCCATTTTACTTCTCAGATGTGCGTGTGAATATTGCATATAATCAAATTACGGTGTTTCGGTTGACTTCAGCAGTGTAAAAGTAGCCTGTGTTGCGTGGCCTTCTATTGCAAGAAAACACCGTAGCACAGGTGAAGCTGAAACTAGGCAGGAGCTTAAGCCGAAAAACGCAATTTCAAAAACGCACAAAAAAATGAAAAGGAGTGTAGCCAAACAAAATGGTTTCATCTCATCCCTCAAGGCAGATACATACACTGAGCTCCACTGTTAATACGAACGCGATAAAATCGCTTTTATTTGCAGTTTATTTCTTTGACAGCTGTTGAGAGAGCTGAAAGTTTGTCGCTCAGATTAGTGCCCCAAACGAGCGCTTTATTCCACACCAATAGGTTGAAGTCAGCCCCTCGTATTTGAGGTGAAAAATAAAAGCAGGATATTGATTGTTCCCGGTAACAATGTCGCGCAGTGTACAGAAACACCAAGGTACCCTATCACAAACCGAAGCATACCAAGAAGAAAAAACTCATTTCATTGGGAAAACAAAAAAGGTAGAGATATAAATGGAGCACTCACTTTCGCTAACTTCCACTGTCTTGCTGCCTAAAGCAACAAAACAAAATATCTGTCCATTTTCCGACTGCTTTAGTCTTTAGTCTTTATTTTTTTGGCTCTGGAGAGACGCGGCACCGCGGAAAGGCAGCAGCCCGTACCATGGAGGCCCGCGGTGCCGCGTCTAGGAAACATGATAATGTGATGAGTATGTACATGCAAGATGACCACGACATGGGTTGTTGCAATTGGGGAGGATGGCAGTCCGATTCGCAGAAGTCCAGATTTCGTGGAGGCGGGTTGGGCGGGTGAGCAGCGAGCCATGGGGATCTGGCACGCCGTTCGATCGGCGCATGAAGGAGCCCCAGGAACATGATGGCGCTGTTACTCACTGGGGTCCACTGGGGTCAAAGCATCAGGCTTCAAGGAGGTAGCCCGGCCAAAGTAGGAGCTGCCGCCTCCGAGGAACCGAGGCCCAGGGGCTCAGGTTAAGGCACCGCCGTGGCCCCGTGTGTCATCCTCTCAACGTCGTCGTCGTCATCTCGCGTAGAAAAATCGAGCCCGCTGGCTTAGACAAGGCAGCACCTGTCCCCACCGTTCAGCGGCCGTGAAAGGAGTGCAGCCAGCGATTTCCCGAAGCAGCCAGAGGTTCTCGACCACCGTGGAACGTTTTCTTAAGGACGCCGTTTCAAACAAAGTCTGCGCAGCCATCTTAGTACAGCGAGGTTCATAACGGTCAAACGCGCTCCCAAGCATGCTTTCAAGTGGCGAGCACCCATTTCGAATTCCTTTCCAGAAAAAAAACACCATCTACTGAAGCTTTACTGAGAGTGGAACGCACTTCCTAAAATAGCAAGGAAAGCGGAGCTAGCGGAGCTGACGCTTCACGCTCCAATCCCAGAGCGGGTCGCGCATGCGCGATGGCGACTCCGCTTTCCATTGAGCGGAGCGAGAAAGCGAAAACGGTCTACTAAAACTCTCTAAAATGAGAGCCCTGGATCGCTAGGTTGGACATTTGAGAAAAGGTACATGGAAGTGACGTAATGGAAAGGAGGAACGTATCCTAGCAACACTCACGTGGCGGTTCCGCCCACTTTGACGCCGCTACGTCATCGCAAACTTGACACCTGTCACCCGTTTGAGCGACGTCCGGAGCCAACCCCCGACGAGCGGAAGGAGCTACACATTCCCCGAGCCGTCCCTACGCGCGGGATACGGGGTAGGATTTACTACGACGCGGGGAGCAGTTCCTGCGTTTAGTGAACGAACGGCAACCAATCCTGTGCGTCGCTGGCCGTCGCATCTGTTCTAGTACAGGCAAAATAAATGAAAAACAATAAAAACCTGTTGGGCGTTGTTAAAACAAACCGCTTTTTTGTGTCCTTTTGCAATACATTTAAGAGTTAATTGGAGAGAAAGTTGTTCCAATATAATGCGGGATGCGCGCCTTCTTCCCGCCTTCTTCAAAGAAAGATGTCGGACCACGAGGAACCGGGGGTGCCGGGGGCAGCGGAGGGGTCGGCGGAGGGGTCGGCGGAACCAACGAGGAGCGCGCGAGTGACGGCTGCTCAGAAGGAGGAGCAACTCTCCTTCATGACTGAGCACCCGTCGCTGGCGCGCCACGCCACCGACCTCTCCTCCACCCTGACGCGGGAGGAAAAACAGCGGCTGTGGGAGCAGCTCGCTCGGCGCCTGAACGCGCTGTGGCCACCGACCAAGAGCTCCAAGCAGTGGAAGGAGCATTGGTCCCGGCGCGTGATGAAGGCGCGGAAGCGAGCTGCGGTGCTCAACGAGGCCGCAAGGTAATCTTTGTAGTCTGCTGATAGTGCAAAAAAATGTATTGAGTCGTTTTCGTTGTCAACAGAAGGACCGGGGGTGGGAGCTCGACCGTGTGCCCACTAGCGTCGTCCATGGCCAGGATCCTGACGCTGGTGGGCGCCGATTCGGCGTTCGGGGCCCCTGGGATGCGGGTACCCGCCGAACCGGACGACCAGCAGGTACGTACTTCAACAATTACCATCATGTTAACACAGAGTGCAGCGCAGCGGGCACCAATGCTCTGCACCGCGGAATATCAATGAGAATGCATTTAAGAAATGTGTTGGCCTTTTCCAAATATTAGGAGCTCTAACGGAAGACATTACATCAGTCCATGTAGTTGCGAAATGTAAAGTTTGACACTCAAACAGGGACATGCGCCATTTTTGACACCTAGGCCCCTGGCTGTTGCCAGAAATCCCTGTGGTATCTTGCTTGTAATTTTTGGGAAGATGATATGCTAGCACTAGACATATATCCCGGTACTCATTGGAAACGTTGGCAAAAGAACAAAGTGAGAATGCCTCTGAGGTGGCATTCTCAAAATGTTCTCCCCCGAGTAGAATGCATGCTCATCAAAATCTTTGGTCAACACATGGGAAGCAGAGACAAGGCTGTGTGTTCTTACGAGTTGTTATAAATTCCCCTTCCAGGAGAGGTCAAGCAGCAGCAGGCACCAGATGGCAGCCGAGCCGGTGCCCTCCACCTCACGAGGTAAGCTCTCTTGCTAGGGCAAGTGGGACCTATCATCAGTGGTGCAGGTATGAGCACCATCATCACCTATACTCGGTTTCCTGGCAGACACAATGCCAGGCCAGGGGCCGTGGGTGCGGCCCGCCGTGCCTCGCCCCCCCCCCCCCCCCGGCAGTCTCGGCAGGAGCGGCACGACGCGGCTGCCATCCAGGCCGTGGAGCAGCAGGCCCTGCTGCTGCAGCAGAACACGGACCAGGCTGCTGAGGAGAGGGAGTTCCGAGGCCGGGTACAGGCTCAAACTAAACCTTACGCGCACTTACAATTAACAAGTTTCAGACCAAGGTGCTGCCACGAGGCCACAGAAAGCAGTGCATGTCCACAATGGTGCAGAATGAAACAGAGTTGTGGCATGAGCAAGGTCTTGGCATACTGTGGGTGTATGGAAATATGCTGCCCAATGTTAATGAAACTCGTTTCCCATTTCAGCTCCTGGAGGTCCTGGAACGGATCTCCAGTAACCTGGACAGGACGGCCTCGGGGCTCGAAAACACCCACAGCACCCTGGTCCAGCTGCTCCTCCTGCTGGCCAGCAGGGCGCTGGAGCAACCCGCAGCCCCGGCCCACCCCGCAGCCCCGGCCCCGGCCCACCCCGCTCCTCCGGTCGCAGCCCTTTCCGCAGCCCTGGCCGCAGCTCTGGCTGCAGCGCTGAACCCTGCAGCCCCGGCCCCGGCCCACCCCGCTCCTCCGGCCGCAGCCCTGGCCGCAGCGCTGGCCGCAGCCCTGGCCGCAGCCCCCACCCCTCCCGACACCGAGCTTTAAATTTATTTACCTATTTATTTACACGCCAAGCTGGCCGTTTAATGTAGCTGCTTTTTATTTACTTATTTATTTACACATGCCAAGCCGGCTGTTTAATTTTGCTGCCTTTTATTTACTTATTTATTTCTTACACATGCCAAGCAGGCTGTTTAAGTTTGCTGCCTTTGAGATTGGTGCAATAGTCAGATTACAGCAATCGCCAAGAGCTGGGTTGTCCATTTTCCTGGCTAAGACCTGTGAAGCAAGTAGAAAATATTGGCTGGGCAACAGATGGATTTATGCTCAAGCAAGCCATGTCTCGTGTTTGACGAACAGCGACACGTTAACAGTGAAGTGGAAGCTTCTCCCACCTCTTTGCACTTTAGCAGAGCGAACAGTGGAGAGGAAGCTAGCTCCCCTCCAGCCTTTGCTCTGCTGAAGTGCGAACAGGCGGGACGAGCCTCCACTTCATTCTTAACCTGTCGCTAACTATAGGAAGTGTTCTTTCATTCCTGTCCGGTGTCAAGAAATTTTTCATTGAGAACTTAAGAGGCCTGCAGTCTAGTCATGGGTTGCAATAGCAGCTACATTTATTTTGTCTTACCTAAGCAAGGAACTTGGCCTTTATGCTTTTTATGTGTATCATTGTCATATGTCTGACGAAATGCAATCTAGAGACTGTGTGCTTCATAGTGTCCTTAAAACATGTGATATATTCCTTCAGAATGACCCAGTGTTTATACGGTGCCTTTCTAGTCAGAAATAATTTTTTTATCTTTCGAGAATTTGCTATTGCTGCGCTCAAATAAGAATTTTTAGAGCAACATCTGTGATACTTCTTTCAGAGTGGTCCCAGTGTTATATGGTGCTATGCTAGTCGAAGAATTTTTTTGTGTCCTTCGAGATTTAACTATCGTGCTCAAATAAGACGAGAATGTTCAACAAAACATCTGTGATATATACTTCAGATTGCCCATTTTTACATGGCTCCAGTCTATGCTCAGTTTTACTTTCAAGAAATAAATAATACCGTCCATGTTATCACACTTTTATTTATGAAATTACAAGTTTTTCTTTAAGAAATAAAGCAATTTCCAAAACAAACTACCTGCGCACTGTCTTGAGATAACACAATCACCGAAATTTGATGAAGTGCCATAAAAGATATAGTAAAATGGAGCAGAAGGCACGACGCTTTGAAGCATTCGTAAAATGAAACAATGCTTACGACAACAATATCCCTGCTTCAATCAACAACCAAGAAATCAATCTCTGCAAAAGCAAACATTTCTTTCTAGAGGTAGTCAGAATTAATTCTCAGTTCTTTGCAGGGGCAAGCCAGATGACCTGTTGGTCTGGCAACTAAACCTTTTCTGTCACTGTCCACTGCGTCTCGTGCCTTCTGCTCATAAAATAAAAAAGGTTGTATCGATATCACCGCGATGCACTCGACACGTATCCGGAGGCAGCACGCTGGCTGTGCGACGAACTTCACAATGTGTGGGAGCTGAAGAGAGTGCGTAGCTTATGGACGGCCATGACTGTGGAGCAGGAAGCGTACTGTGCACTTTACGGCTTCCACGGGGAGGGCTTCACTGAGGGCAAGGATGCCGACGGGGTCCTTGGTGGTCAGGACCTCAGTCGTGGTGGCGAGAGGTTCCCCGTCGCCGGCGGCGTCCATGCTGGGCACCACCCTGGCGAGGGCGCTGAGGGGCTTCCCGACGGTGTCCCTGTGGTCGGGACCACCGTCGTGGCGGCGGACTCCTTGCGTTTGGCGCTCGCACGGGCACGTCTGCGGCGGGTTCCTAACCGGGCGACAAGGCGCTGCCTCAGAGCCTTTCCCCTGTCCGAGAGGCCGACCGGAAGGCCGACCGGAGGGCCGGCAGGAGGCAGCCTCTCGGGAGCCGACGCTGACCCCTCCGAGCTCGGCTCAGAACCGTCCGAGCTCGGCTCAGACTCCAACTCTGACACTTCAGGGTCGGAGTCTGACTCCGGTTCTGGCTCGTTCGATGGAAGGCAGATGTTGTGAAGCACTGCACATGCCGAAATAATGGCAGTGGCTGTTGAAGGGTGGTAATACAGAGCCCGGTGCCTTTGCAGACCACCGGAATCTGTTTTTCAACAGCCCGATGCAGCGCTCCACAACAGACCTGACCGAGGAATGCGCCTTATTAAACCGGCCGCTAGGGGTGGAGGGTCGCGTGGTTCCCGGGGACAGGGGTGATGAGCCAAGGCTCCAAGGGGTAGCCGCTGTCACCTGCACATGTAGAGGACGGAACATATTACATTCTTTTCTTCTTAAAATGTAAGGCAAGGAAAACAGCAAAAAAAGCTGTTTGTAACTATGTCAATTATAATGTAACTTAAGTGTGACTTAAAAGTTTGTTAATATTCTGGACTACAGTATCAGCTACATTATGATTAATTAGCACCAGCTTGCCTACACAATCCCTGTTATTTCATGCAACTATGTGTTTTCTGGTGGGTCATGTGGGATGTGTGCTCGATTCTTTAGGGTGCTGTGTTGCATGGTAAGTGCATTATTAGGCCCTGGCATCCGACAGACAAAAGCTAATGCTTTGTTGCTTTGGGAGTGTGGCTGTGACCTCAGGCACAGGCAAAGCAGAGCACGCTGGCCTTGGCTTTGGCGAGCAGGGGGATAAGGTGCCAGTTCGACGAGCCTCTCCTAATCCTCGGGGGTGTTGGAGATGGGAAAAGAGAGCGGGTGGCCAATTGGAAGGGGGTCAGCTCCTGTCGGGACACGGAGGGTCTAATAGAGG